>OY015312.1:5264714-5553522 GCA_955612985.1 Cheilosia scutellata
TTAGTGTCTCAGAAAAGAGTAGATAACTTAAGAGATTAAGAATCTAATAAGATTATTAAATTAAAAGAGAAACAACATTTCTGATCAGTCAGTGCTGTCATTCTAGGTTCATGGATTCTTACTATGTGTTAAATACATTATGAACCTATATCACCATGTAACATGTAATAAGAAGTCAGTTTTAGGCCGTGTGTCAATTGAGCTAAATAATTAATAAAAAAAAAAAAATAAATAAATAGGTGGCGCAAAAGGCGGTAGACACCCTAGGCCTAGCTTCTCGCAAGCTAGCTTTTTACGACGAATGGAAGGGACCTACAATTTTATGCCGAATCCGAACGGTTGAATTGAGTTGAGAGGCTATTTCAAGACAGAGTTATACTCTCTGATGTTTGTCAGACGTTTGCGAGAGGTGGGGAAATGGAAAATGCCTTAAGATGTAAATCTAGAGTTTAAGTCTAGACTCTAGAATACTAACAACACATTTGAATCCAATATTGTCAAGTGTATTTAAAATGTATCAGTCATGTGCTGCGGCATTCACATTCAGTGGGCGCAATAACATCTGGTACCAGACTTTTACTGTAGACTAATTTGAAATTTGTGTATTAAATAGTATGTCAGCTAAAGATACCTATTTAGAATTCATATTCACAATTACGAATAGTAAAAGGTTAGCCAACAAAATCTCGTTCCATACCTACCTACGTATACCTTTATTTCGGAATAATATTATACGACACGTAGTACCAATTACATACCTATTTTTGAATACAAGGTAATATGCAAATTGTACACCCCTGTTCTGATGTCAACATCAAAAATTATCCCACAGCCAGTTATGTGATTTATAATCCAGAACAAAGGAATAAATAAAGTTAAGCTAAAAGAGTATGATGTATACCCGCGTTAAAATCTAATCTTATGCCTATTCTATATCAGCAAGTTAATTTTTGTAATAAGTACTGTCTCAGTGGTTCCAGGTCCAACACCCGTAAAAACTAAAAAATTAACACCTAAAGCCTGTGTCCACCGGCCCCATCTCCCGCGACCGTCTGGGCAAGCATATACTTGTTAACTATACTGTCTTGAGAAAGCTTCTGGTACAGCATTAAAGTATGCGGATGTTTATTCTTCCTTGTTGAACCAAGGGGCTGGTATTCCAAGATTCTTGGCCATTATTATTCATTCGCCCGATTTAGCTATTACACGGCAAGCGGGCTCTAAGTGATATGATATCGCCTGCATACTTACGGTGACCATATTTTTAGAAGCGACCATATTTTGTAAAAACGTTATTTGGACTATTGCGTTGCGAGTACATGTCGTAGACATGCTGCATACATTTATTGTGTCATGTGCGAACTGTCATTGTAGGTTATCGCAAGGGTTTTTTTCTTCTTCAAATGCTTTACAATTTCGAAAAGCATGGGCGGTATTTAAAAACATTTGTGTGCGCAGTGGTTAGTTTAGTCTAGTGTACCCTCCACTGCGTACAAGTCATGCAAAATGTTAGGCATGTGGAGTTAGTACGTACACAAGACATGTGTCTAATATTGGTTTTGTATGGGAGGAACAAGTAAAAAGAAGTGCCCACACAAGATTCTATTCACCTATAGGTCGATTTGGGCGCTATAGTCTTTTCAACAGACAGACAGACAGACGGACATAGTTAAAACAATTCAGAATTTGATCCTGATTTCAGATTTTATATACTTTATACTGTTTGGGGTCTCCGGAAGCTGCTTATTGGCGTTACAAATGTATGGAAGGGACCTATAATTTTATGCCGACTCCGAACGTTTGAATTAAGAAGCTTTTTCAGGACACTGATACTATCGGATGTTTGTCAGGCGTTTGCGAGAGGTGGCACATTAGAAAAAAACCTTAAGTGTTTTCCGGGGATCGAACTTGGGATGGCAAAGTGAATATTATATCTTCCTGTGGAGGATATAATGTACATATGATTATTAGTAATGCCCAATATCATAGGCGAATTCTCGGAGGTGGCTAAACAAAACACTGGCAACACATATGTACTATTACAATTATTAATTCTATCTGTAATGAAATAAGAATAATGAAAAATGATGCCAAACTGAATAATGTTCAGAAGGCAATAACGTTTTTTGTTTGTTACAATTTCTTCTTCATATTTTCGTGAATGAAAATGTGGGTCTTTGGCGACGAAAAGATAAAACGACAAAGGGATTTCGATATAGTCTTAACATCTTAACCCGTTAAGTTTGTGTTAGGTATGATGATTTTCGAAAAAAAACTGCCATTGACTTTTGCGCTTTTAAGCCAATGAAAACAATAAAAAACAAAGCAAAATCGCAAAAAAAAAAAACATTAATTTTTTTAAAACGTATGTACCTACAGTGAGCGGCAAAAGTGAGTAAACACCAATGCTATTTTAAGTTTTCTTTAGGGTCTTGAAAATGTTATTAAAAACCAGAAATCTGTAAAAACGTTGATAACGAAATAACAATAACAAAACGTATGTCATTTCAACAAGATAAAATACTTTTTAGATATTTGACAAAAAAAAAAAAAAAATAGTTTTCAAGCTCTGAAGAGAAATCAAATCATCAATGGTGTTTACTCACTTTTGACGCTCACTGTTGGTACCTACTTAATACAATTACGGGGACTTTAGTGGATGTTAAAAAGGACACTTTTTCAAAACTTGGGACACCGAAGAAGTAGAGCTATGCCCGATATGAGTTTCTGTATACCTACATAATGTATCTACTTCGCTAAAAAATGACAAATTTGGCTTAATAGTAGGTATTTTACTGCCGTGAAAGCGACAATATGTTAGACTTTGTCGAGGAATTTCTTCACTTTGTTCGAAGACGTACGAAAATATGTAGGTACATGTCTTTTTGGCGTTTGTTGTTTTTTGTCGTAAGGTGTGCATTAATTCGCACTGCCGTTTTCACTTTATCGACTTCCGAAACAAAAATTTCGAAAACGATTATTAAGAGGTACATACCAAAACTTAATTGGGTCTAGCCTAAGCAAGTATGCCATTTATTTTACAAGGAAAAACTGGAAAAATCAAAGAAAATTTTTTATTTCACAGGATTTATTTTTCCGAATACAGTATAGATTACAGGATAGTTTATTTTCTTCGAAATCTAATGTTAGAATAATACTATAACTTAAAAAATGAAATAAGTAGTTGGCGCAACAAGTCCGAATAGGTACCCTAGCGCCCCAGAACCATTCGTTTGTGTGAGTTTTTATTTTTGGGACGAATGGAAGGGACCTACAATTTTATTTGTATATAATACTATAACTTAAAAAATCAAATAAGTAGTTGGCGCAACAAGTCCGTATAGGTACCCTAGCGCCTCAGAACCATTCGTTTGTGTGAGTTTTTATTTTTGGGACGAATGGAAGGGACCTACAATTTTATGCCGAGTCCGAACGGCTGAATTGAAAAGCTTTTACATGATATTATTTATACTCTCCGATATTTGTCAGAAGCTCGCGAGATGTGACTTAGAGGAAAAAACCTTAAGTTCGTGGATCTAACCTGGTGCCCCTTACACAGTAGTCCAGCACACTAACCACTGAGCCACTGCCCCCACAGCGACTATACGTTTCTATGCGGTACCCGCGTTAAGAAGATACAGCAAGATTATAATTGAGACATCGTCGAAACGACGAACATCAGCCTTACGGACACCTCTCATAAGCGGACACCTCTTATAACCGGATAACCTGATCTCAGGCCTGAGAAAGTGAGAATTGGTTTCAACGTTTTAACTTTCTATTGCGAACACTCGTTCAACAGCGTTTTCGAAGCTTTGAAGTCAATGGGAATAAAACAGGATAAATACAGGATATTTACAGGGTTTTTCTGAAAAACACAGGAGTCATTTATCTACAGGATTTTAGTTGAAAATACAGGGATATCCTGTACAATACACGATAAATGGCATGGTTAGTCTAACCTCTAACCAAATCATTAAAAATAATTCCAAACTAAAACAAAGATATGTAGGTTAGGTAGGTATCTACCTACTGAAGATAGATAATGTAATTAGGTAGGAACTTACAAAATCTCAAGTGATGATAGGTACTCGTACTCGTATTATATTTTTTATAACCTTGTAACACGAACCTACCCGGTTTTTTTTTGTATTTAAGGAAGCTGCCTTTGCTTTATTTTAACAAATATACGAAAAGCTCAAGCTTTCCACGTGCACTTTGTGGTGTGCGCCTGGCAGTGGCAGCATCATCGGCGTTTTGTATCTTTAATCGCTGCCTGCTTCATCTCTTGATACACAAAAAGTATTATTGATGGTAAACAGTGCAAGGTAGTTTGATTTGAAATATGTACCATTCTATGCCACCGAGGCACTGCCGGAATGTGCGATGTGCCTCTCTCTCTTTACAAAATTCGATTTCATTTCAACACAAATTGCCTATTTTCCGCCTGGCCAAAGAGCAAGAGAAAATCCACTTGGATTCGAATACCAAAGAGAAAATCCCAATTGTTGTATTTTGTATCTATGTCAAATTTGAGTCACACCTATTCACAAACACAAACACGTGTTTCTCAACACATGCGGTTGACCGCTCTGTTTCACTTTTCATTGAAAGCCTCCCTGAACAACTGACAGAGCCAGCAGCACACAATTTCAGAGAAGGCATGACAGAGATAGTACGAAACGGTGAGCTCTCTTCAAGCGCACTATATACGTAACCTAACCTAATGAAAATAATCGTATTTGTGATACCACACGAACAGAGTGGGTATCGTTCGTTTCTGCTGGTATTCCCAACATCACATCACTTTCGTGCAAGTACTCAGTCAGTTTCGACTTCATAATAGAATTTCTCTGCATTAACAATTTGTCATCAGCACAGATACTAGTAATATATACATATTTCCTTTATTATTCTTATTATAATTATCTACTTCTTGTTTTTGGATTGCTCCTACATTTTTTTATTTATAAAACTCTCTACTGTCTCTTATAATTGCGTGCGATGGTTATATAAACGTTTCCCAATAAATACAATTTTAAAAGTTTAAAAACAAAAAAAAAAAAAAACCCAATTGAATAAAATATGAGAACAATCTTTTTATTCTTGTGTATCTATAATTCTTTTACAAACACACACAATATTGAAAGTAACGTCGCAGTGTTTCGTCTTCGCATATCGTTTGGTTGAAATTATTTCAAAGAAAAAAAAAAAATGTCAAAAAAAACTACACAAAAAAGTTATTTCAGTTGGCTCTAATTAAATTTATTCTCAGTGTCAACGACGGGCGAAGATATATATGTACATAGAAGTGTGCTACTGTGTGCATTTGTAAAGTGTGTAAAGCCTAGTGCCCTACAAATGGTTTTCTTTTCGAAAATAGTTCAGCGCTAAGTTTTATCGGGTGAAAAAGCATATTGAAAAGAAGACACTTGTGAAGAAAAATAAATTCCGAAAGATTACGCATTTCTGTGTGACATTGTTTAGAACTAGTTTAAATATAAAAGTTTATTGATTTTCTATCAAATAACAAATAAAAAAAAAACATCAACAAAAAAAAAAAAAAAAAAATATCTTCAAACAAGGAGATTGTTTTCTGCTTTCAGGTGTATTTTGAAGAAGTTACTATGTAAAACGTACAGAGTAATAGAGATTTCACAATCAAAAAAGCAAACATACCTAATAACAAAATTATTCAAATTAAATGGATTAAAAGTGCAATTTATGTTCAATATACACACAGTATCGCAAAAAGGTGATTACTACTACTTTTTTTTTTCTCTCAATTTTCAATACTCTTCTCAAGATACCTACCTATACTTCTTCTAAAACAAACAAAAAAAAAAAGTATCCTCACACAGAAACTAATTTATTTTCGTGTTCATGTCACATATAACATTAAATTCATTTCAAATCTACTAAATTGCTTCTAAAATGCTTTAGTAAAACCGTAGAAAACGTAATTTTGGCAAAATATTCTACTATACCTACACTTCTAACTGCTACAACAACAAGAACAACAACAACAACACAAGAAACAAGCGATTTTTGTACATACTACTCGTATAATATTCGAAATCTCATTCACCACCACTTTGCCCAAAAATCATAACTACTATTTTCAGCAATTTTTGATTTGTGTTTTTCTTAAAAATCTCTCATTCGTCATTGCCCCGCAGAAAACATTTTTAATTTTTGTTTTCAGAATTTTTTTAACATGTCCCAAGCTTTATTTTATATCTAGTGCAATTTTCATCCATAACCGTGTAAGGAAGTGAAGAAGAATTCGTTGCATAATAACTGTTATAAAGAGGGCATGCGCATCAATTTCCTGGTATTGACCTATATTTCTGTAAAGACGACAGAGCGGTACGACATACCTACCAACCACCAACTCTAGTTGATAGTTTTATATGAACAGATATGTAGGTAGATAGATACTCTATATGACGGATGAAAAAAAAAAAATTATACAGAGAAAGTTTTTTTTTTCGTTGTGCAGCAGCTTTTCCGACGAAGCGCACATGGCT
The DNA here is from genome assembly GCA_955612985.1 of Cheilosia scutellata. Classification (NCBI taxonomy): domain Eukaryota; kingdom Metazoa; phylum Arthropoda; class Insecta; order Diptera; family Syrphidae; genus Cheilosia; species Cheilosia scutellata. Next base: position 5,271,245 of record OY015312.1, read on the forward strand.
TCTTCCCAAACGAATCGACCCTTTTCAGAGTCAAAAGTTGCCACATAGAAAAATATTCAATTGGATGGCTACAACAATAAATGAATAAATTTTGTTGTATGACCGCGACTATGTACTGTATGGCGCGAGACGGTGCGGTGTTGGCTTATAATTAAGAGTCGTACACATTCCCACATAGAACTGAGAATTTAAGTGAGGGGTGTGCTGCACCGAAAAATTATCGCACAATTTTTCCTCCTACCCGCACCACCCGTGTCGGCAAACATATAAATCGTAAGCCAAAGACAAAGCAAGTTGCCTCAATGTCATTCGTCGTCATATTTTGTGACAGTCGGTGTTTAGAAATAAGCTGTTTATAGCATTTCCATATTCGCACAGCTGTGTGTAACTATGTACACCTGAGAAATCAGTTCTGCTGGTGTCAAGGATATAATTATATTCCCATTAAGCAAACCCCCGACCATGCAGAACTGGAAAACAAACTAGTCAATGGGACATCGTTTCGTGTGCATTAAAAGTGAATTGAAAATTAAAATGTATGTTATTCTAAAACGAAGAGTTCTAATTATCAATAGATTGCAATGACATTGATAGAAATGGAATCGCCATTAGCAAAACATTAGAAGTGTTGCGTGGAGTTTCACTAGTCCCTGTGCTTAAATACCACCTAACGAGTTTACTGATTACGTCACCAACCTGAGAATAACATACAGTGAGCGACAAGATAGAATAGACACTTTGCTAATTTTTGCGATTCATGTGCATTCCTCGATTTGGGACTTAGTTTTGATGGTGTGACAGTCCGGGCGGACTTGGGCCAATTGCGGATTTATTTGAAGCTAAATGAGTTCGAACTGCAATGTTCCCTTCGTTCCTATTATCTGCTGACGGTTATTGTAGATACTTATTACACGTCCAGATAATCGCACCGAGATAATCTTTTCGTAATTGTGAATCATATTTTTCAACACTTCTGGACTTTTTTTTTAACTTTATCGTTTTTAAATAAGACAAAATGGCGCCCAATTGAACATTTCTCTAGGCTTTGATCTGCGTTGGTTCATTAGAAAAGAAATAAATAGTCTTTCGGAACTTGTAAATGTCGTGGCTTAGTGCATGTTAAATATTGCGCTCAATTGTATTTCCTAAATAAGCGCTAGTCTTTCTTCGTTCGTTGTTGATAAACTCGAAAATATGCACAAAAAAACATACATAAAACACAGCTTTTGGAGGCTGTGCAATTTTCATCTCTGTCGAAGAAGAAAATGACTCCTAGAAGAAGTGTTTTCCAATTTGATGATCATTATTTTGTTAAAGCTCATAAATCCTTTTAATAATATGTACTTAAAGGGATCATGACGTAATCTCGAATGACAAAAATCTCGAAGGCTAAAAATTTCGAAAAGTTTTTTTTTTAATCTCGAAAGCAAAAATCTCGAATGTACAAAAATCTCGAAAGACTATATCTCGAAAAAATCTCGAAAATAAAAAGTAAATTCGAGATTTTTTTTTTGCACCCATCCCATAGCCAAACATTAAACGCAAGCAGGGAGGCAGCATGCCCCCAATGGGATCATGACGTTAACTAGAACGACTAAAATCTAGAATGGTCAAAATCTCGAAAATGAATTTGATGAATCTCGAATGCAAAAATCTCGAATGAATCAAAATCTAGAAAGTACAAAAATCTCGAAAGACTATCTCGAAAAAAATCTCGAAAACAAAAAGTAAATTCGAAATTTTTTCTTTGCACCCATCCCATAGCCAGACAGTAAACCCAAGCAGGGGGATTGCAGGGGGGCAGCATGCCTCCCCATACGCATCGAGATTTTTGTCATTCGAGATTTTTCTTTCGAGATTTTTACATTCGAGATTTTTGCTTTCGGGATTTTTTTTTTCGAGATATCGGGGTAGACCCGCCCCCAATACGCATCTCACTTTTTAACACCATTTTTAATATTAATTCGAGATTTTTGTTATTCGAAATTATGCTTTCTATATTTTTTTTTTCGAGATTTTTTAAATTCGAGATTTTTTTTTCGAGATTTTTACATTCCAGATTTTTGCTTTCGAGATTTTTTTTTTCGAGATATCGTGGTAAACTCGTACTTAAAGCTTTCGAGTGGCGAGGCTTTGTGGAGGTAACAAATTGCACCGTTTTTTTTTTCAATATTAAAACCTAGTTGATCAATAAAAAATGCCACCTAACAAGCACTTTTGCATCTACTTACGGCTTTAGATTGCCGAACCTAGGAGGAGATCAAAAGTGGCGCTCAACAGTGTTGTGTTTGACATATAGACGTTCGTCTTCTTTCTTTCGTTGTTAACTAAAAAAGTGGCGCCCAACACAAGTATTTTAGTAAAATTTAAAGGTTTTTGTAGGCATGGCCGTCAAATGGGGAGCCTAACATAAAGGTTTTTGTTAACAAGACGTGGACAAAAAACTATGTTTATAACTACGTATTACGTTACGAGTTAATCACATTCATTTTCGACGCTCTTTGCAGATGTCGAATTTCAATAAGTATAAACTGGCGCCCAACCGTGCGGATTTGGCTTGGTCTACTTTTTTAAAATGCAAATATGTATAAATATGAACTTGATACCAAACGAGTTAACCTGACGTGTTTTATATTTTTCGTATGTGTAATGTATGTATGTTTAGTTACGGATGCTGCGATCGCAATTGCTTTTCGTTCTTATATTTACTTAGCTGGTTCTACAGATTAATACGCCTGTCAAGTTAGTTCGGTCTTTGGCTAATTGCCTCTAATTGCGCACTCCAACTTGGCTGAGGTCGCCTTCCACTTGTGCACGAGACTAGGTGTTCCTCTACTGCTTTGTCCTTGTGGGTTGGAATCGAAACTCTTCCGACCGTAGCGGTAGTGTCTTTGTACAGCTCGTAGTTTGTCGTGGAATCTCCTCCTCCAAAGCCCGTGAACGCAAAAGCAACCGAACATTTTACGATGTATCTTTCTTTCTTTCAAATGGGTCGAGGATATCTTCGGCACCCGCTATAGTTCAAGCTTCATCACCATAGACCAGGACTAGGATGATCAAGGTCTTATACAAAATCTCCTTTGTTGTTAGGGATATGGCTCTATTACTCAGTATAGGGCGCTTAGATGTCGCCTTTCGAGGAATAATTTCGCTAAGTTCGTCTGGAACATCTGGGACAGGTCTATCTATAGAATAAGCCTAGGTTAGCAACTTTAACAGATTTGTTGTTACTGTAGGTTCTCTATTAGTCGAATTGCTCAACTCTGTCTGCTATCAAGTGCAGGTAGGGAACGGTTTGCGGCCGAGCAGGAGCAATATTCGAGCCTTGGGGCCCTACTCTGTATTTCGTTCCAAAAGTACAATTTTCCGAAACCGAATATTTTGGTACTCTCTATTTCGAAAGCGGAATGAAATCTCAACGACAAAACAAACTGCTTTGTGTACGGATGCAAATTGATTAGTCACCTTTTCGTCCGTTAAAAGTAACAGTATATGAAGCGCTAAATGGTCTGTAGGTATCATTGCTTCCTTCAAGATGATCGTGACCATGGATAACTTTCTTTCAAGAACGTTATCGTAACATGATTGATGATTTTTTGACGACACAGCTGGATGATTAAGGCTTGGTTTATCTACGTGTGTATTTCAAGAGCTCGCCGGATTTAACAGCACCGGACTTCTATTTTTGAGAATATCCAGGATTATGCCAACAAACTAAAAACATTTGAGTTACTTGAACGTGAAACGACGCTGTCAAAACTACGTATTTTCTATTATAGTAGGTACGGTAAGCTCTTGACTATCGTTTGTTGAAATTCTCTCTCTCTGTTGGCAATAGTATAGGTACACTTGAATAGGGTGGTGTCAGGTTTGGTCACAATGGAAAGTTCGTCAATAAAATATTGTGAATTTGTTTGCTTATTTGATAACTTTTTTCGAGACGGAACTAGAGTATCTTCAAAATTCTCTTTTTCATTTTAACTCCACTGAATTTTACAAACCAAACCATACCGAAATAAAAAGGTTTTGACGGATATGTAGGTATGTACTAGAGAACATTTTGTTCAGTTATGACATTAGTTTCAGTCCTTTATGCATACGGCATATGCATATCGTTAAAATATAAATATCTAGTTCCAGTATCAACTTTTAACGTAAAGTCTAGCTAACAATGCTGCCCAATCACGTTAAATCCGATTATTTTAATAAAAACTCATACTTCAAACAGTGCCAGAGGGACTGTCACTAATTAGTATTTTTGTTTGTTTCCAAACATTGACAACACATGATTTTAATCAAAGCATTCAAATATCGTGTGCATGTGTGTATATGTGTTTATGATTTCGCAACTGCCATTTTTATTTTCATTTAATTAGTTTTCTGATATGTGCATATTAAACTTCATTTATTTTCACTCAAGTAACAAATATTTAAACAAACTTTGCCTCATCAGGCTATTATTAAATTAGTTGCATTCTGTATTTAAATATGAACATCTGTCTCCGGATTTCAGTAAAATATTATTTAAAAAGTGAAATTTTAAAATAATAACTTTAGTGTCTGCGCTAATCTAATAGATGTATTAGCACTGTCATGTGAATTGTTAATATGCTTACTAATTCACAACCACAGGCGTAGATATTTTGTTATTTCAGACAAAACGTATTTTATTTTTCTTACTTTTAGTTTGAAAATACTTTTTTTTTTTCTTTAAAACCTCAAGTCTGTGTATGTGTATGTAGAAAATTTTGAACGTGAACTTTAGTCAATACATGTCGTATACGTCTGAGTTTTACATTATACAATTATTAAGTTTTTCTTATCACGAAGTAAAAAAAAAAAAAACACTGCTGATAAGAAACGTGTGATAAGATTGTTAAGTTTCAGACAATTTTTGAAGTTCTGTTAAAAAATTCAATTTTTATTGGGCTTGTTCTAAAAAGTTCACTCTCACAATTAAAGTGAGTGGAGGTAAAGTGCGTTCTTATCATTATTTTGGGAAGTCTACTCTGACGAAAAATGGTCGTCGACAAAAACTGTTCTCAAGAGAATCGAAAAATGGGATAGTTACGATTGGGATAGTTAGCGAGAAACTATCTATGTCTTGTGGTGATATGAGTTATTTTTCTTCGGCGTATTCCAATTCTGGGCTTTTTTTATTTTTCGTATTTTACTTTACTTTTCCAATTCTCTTCTACTTTGGCTAAAGCTCTTAAACGCTGGCCCCTCTCAACCGTTTTAACCCCAAAAAGAAACATACCCAATAGTATGTAAGAAACAAATGAAAAAGAAGAAATTCAAGAGAAAGAGAGAGAGAGAGAGAAAGAACACAAATTTATGTTGAATTTGTGTCAAGTCAATTCAACATAGAAAAGCCGCTGCCGCCCCTTTGCTGCCCTGCCACCCATCGCCATCGTCGTCATTGAGCAACGCACACTTTGAGGAGCACACGTTATGTAGTGCATGCAAAGTTGTTGTTGTTGTAGGATGGTAATGTTCGTTATGCTAACATTCCGGACATTAAATTTCTTGATATCACAAAATTATTTTTAGGTTTAGGTGTTGAAGGTATTTGTGTATACAAGCTTGTGCGTGTGTAGTTTGATTGATAAGCAATTATATATACTATGTGCATGATTAAAAAGCTCAATTGAGCTAAATTTGCACGCCTGTGATCTGAGGTGACGTAGCCGTCTTGAAGACCCTTCTATATAAAACACAAAAAAAGTCTGACGAATGACAGCGAAACAAAAAGTACGAACTGTAAAAAAACTTTTCATTTTGGCAATGTGACTTCAATGTCTCTCCAATCTATTTACTCGTTTGCAGATGCACGTACCTGGCAGTAGAGCACACAGATGCTTTTAAATAGATTCAAGGACAAGTGTTGCACACTAGAAATGTGCACTAGAGAGCGAGTTGGAATATACCTAGCTAATATAAAAGACACGTATGTTCTCTATATGTCAGGGAAAGAGTCATCACCGTCGATGATTCTTGGCACCGGTGCTAGGTGAAAATTATAAAAAAACACCACCTCAGAGTTTATTATTTTTTTTAATTTTTTTTTCTTTTCTTTTTTGTTATAATAATCTTGCTTCGCATGGCCTCTTGTGAGCCAACTATCCTTTTATGGCTAAGTGTTACGTAAACTGAGAATGTACCATCGCAAAGAGCTCTAAAGTATCTGCAAGATTATCGATCCAGGAAGTTTTTTTTTTTTTCATATGCATTATGTATACATAATAGGTACATGTATATGTATATAAATAATTCTAAATAAAAAAAAATTATTAATTAAAACTAGTACGTGCAATAAATTATTTGGCAACGTGTCATATGATTTAACGCTTCTCACTATATAAATTCTTTTCACTCTGCTTATTTTAAAAATAGAAATACTTTCACACAGTTTCACAGGTGTCGGACTATCTCTTTGTCATAAGCTTTCATTTGCCTTAAATATATTATTTTTATATTTATCCCTAGCAGCAGTTCAAGGTTGGTGGAATTTCTTTTTGTAATGGGTAGAGAATCAATTATATTAGAATAAATAAAATTAAGTACAATAATGAAAAATTTGAACATTGCGAGCTAATTTTGGACTACCGAAGATAGTATTGTAATTTTTGATGGGGTGAGTTTTCGATTGTTCGTAACACGTGCACTGCTGTCTGCATAGATTTTCTATTCTTAGCGGGTGTAAACATTTGCATTATGGGATGGCACTATATGCATAGTTTGTATTGTTGAGTGGCGAGAAATTTTCGAATGGAGAAATCGGCGCCCAACACGAGGACCATTCGCAATACCTCTGACAAATTTAGGTAAATGTCAATAATTCGACTAAGCAAATAGTGCAATTTCCATACATACATTACATATGTGTGAGGAATATTCGCAAAGTGAAGAACCAACGTTGGGCGCCAATTAAATGATGTGGATAATGATAACCATTCCTTTCGGACGAAGACCGACATCTTAAGGGTAGTCGTAATCCCTTGAGAGTTGAGACAGTTCTTTTTGGTGCAATTATAATATTTTTCCCTTATACCAGTAATCATTGTCCTTGCGTTTTGCCTAGATTATGTTTTAATGTGTACTCTATAAAAACAAAGGATACTGTTGAACTTGTTTCCACTACCAAACAGAACAACCAACAGTGTTAAAAAAATATAGTTTACCTCAATCGCAAATGTTCATTTTCGGATTTAACAAAGCCGTGAATGAATTGCACTGGTGGGTACGATTTTACAGATTATAAAGTATAGGAGTGTGTGGTAGGTCAATAGACGTTTCATTAACACGAGCTAAAATTTCAGTTGAAAAAGGATTTGTTCCTCCAAATTAATAAATCAATTCCAACAATTATACGGAAAATCACATTTGTAGATTAAATTTGTACCTGTTTAAAATTATGGTTTATTTTCGCTACATTTTTATTTTGTAAGTGTAAGGCCAATCCGTTTAGGTAAGATTGCATTAATTGGGTATGATTTTTGAGCTAATTGGTAATTGGATGAGCTTCTTAAATCCATTCGTGTCTATTTCATTGCAAGATATAATACACCCGTGGGTATTTCATAATAATTAAAATTCGCCGTCAATTAAATCGTAAATAAACTAAAAAAATCAAAGTCATTCGTTAATTCCTTGATCACATATTTATTCTCTTCTAATTATATATAAATCAATCATCTATGTATTTTATTTAACTACCTATACATCAATCTATTTATGTCAACGATTTTATTAACTCATGTATTCATATTTTTTTTCTTTTTTCATATCGTTCTCGCACATTAATCGCACCCACAATAAGGACTAAAAAATAAAACTATATAAGAAAACATCATATAACGAGTGTTGCATTGCTTATTTGCGACGAAATCACAAGATACAAAACAGTACTTCCCGATAAAAAAAAAAACAAAAATAAATACAAAAATTTAAATTTGTACAAATCAATACCAAAACAAAAAAAAAAATCAATTCTCCTATTGTTCTACTCTTCAAAGCCAGATTAGAAATATTATAAATACTTAAAAATAAAAATAAGTATATGTACGAAGCTAAGATGGCTGACGATGCACCAATGGAGACATGCCCAAGCCCTGAAATCGGCGATTCTAGAAAAAGACCACTTGATTCCGATCCGGAAAATGAACAAACCAAACGCTCACATTTTAGTTCTGGTAAGTCCCATCATTATTATTATTGTGATCGTTTGATTTCAATTTATTTTATATTTAATTTATCACACGCATAATACAGATTTTGTGTTTAACTTTTTTGTTTCGAAAATTCAGACAGTTTTTTTTTTGTTTTGTTTATTATTTTCAATAAAAATGGTCGCCCTTTTTGTTTGAACATGGGAATGTTTTAGAAAATCAATAAGCATACCAATTTTGTTTAAGGGATTAATGTCATGTGATGCCATCTTTTTTTTCAATGAAAAATGTTACCATTTGTATGTAATTGTTTTTTTTTTGTTTTTTGTTTTTTTTTATAAAAGTTTGGTGTCAATAATCACTGCAACATTCTTATGATTTTAAGTAACTGAAAGTACATGATGTCTATAACATAATTACCAATTAACAAACAATAAATCAAATAAGGACATTGCGTAGTTTAAACCAAATGACGCTTTTAACATTAAACACCCTGTTGTCACGAGCACTCTATCCTGATAAAATTCTCTGAAATACATTTTACATCTTTAATTTTGCGTTGCATAAAAACCAGCTTGTATATTTTCATAAAACTTATAAAATAATAGAAAACAAACTTTGCTTAGAGGTCAAAAGTTGATGGATTGTTTTTGGCGGGTATATTGTTAGTCAGACATTTTATTTCCATATAGGGACTCTTAGGACAATTGTGTTATCATGACTAGTGAGAATAAAAAAAAAACAAAAACGATTCGTTTAGAGAGAGGTTTTTTTTGAGGTTGGAATCGAAATTCATGGTCGTGACCATTAACATGTCTGACTTTTGGTACAAGTAAGACATAATAATCAGCAATGTTTTTATGTTGTACATTTATATTGTTTCCTTAATGCTAAACTATATTTATATTTTTGTGTGCTCTGAACCTGAGAAGACCATATTTTGTCTGTCAGATGCAGATTTGCGATATTCACACAAGTTTCTTAAAGGAATATCCTTTTGTTACAGTTTCTGCCTGGAAATATGTACTTCCATTTGTGTTTGGCAATTGACAATTTGGCACTTGGCCGGTTTGGCCAGTGATTATTATTGCATTTTGTCAAAGGGAAAGAAAATAGTAAACGGAAAAACAAATCAAAAATACGACCGTACTAATAAATGGTTACAGTTTTATCTTTCGTTACTTTTTCGATTAAAAGTTGTATGGACGAAAAAGAAAAGCATAATAACTTTGACAGCTATGATAATTTTTTCGAGTCAAAAGAATGGAGTAAGATCTAAATCCTAAATTCAATTTCGCATTGCATTTCTGTTCAAACTTCAAACGAATTTTTACAATTTTGTAATGCCTAAAACACATGTGCAGAAAACTCGTTGCAGAATAATTAACACATACACTAAATTTAACTGAATTTGAAATTCAGCTACTGATAAGGCAAGTTTTTCGATTTTTTCTTACATTGACAGAAACTGATGCAAAGTGTGCCCAACTGTTTAATTTTTATCATCGCTTGCAGGAATGAAGTGAATATGTAAAGGCCATCCACTGTCATTCATAATATTTCATACATTTTGTGTCACGTCGATTTTTGTGTATGCATTCCAATCTGTCACGCCAATGCATCTACACTTCTACAGGCACTCATACCATAGAACTCATTAGATATCGTATAACTATGAAAGGAGGTTCTGCTGAGGAAAGTGATTTGTTTGGAATTTTTAACAGCTTCGGCATTCCTCTGTACAAATTTTAAGAAATTCGATCAGACATTTTTATTTCCACCAATAACCGTTAACATTTTGACAAAGTTACAATTCGCAACACAATTATTTTACAGGATTCTGTGTTGAAGTGTGCTCGTCATACAGCATAAATTTAAAGTCACAACTAAAAATGGTATTATATTTAGTAAGCCCCAAAGTCTTTTTCCATTGGGACATTAAAGATTTTTCCCTCCGTCTTAGATCTAGGGAAAGTGAACGAGATATTTGTGTTGTATGAGCGTGTTATTTGACAGCTTCATTGTTTGAATATATAATAAACATAAATGTCGTCAGTATAATTTGTTACAGCTTCAATGAAATTGTTTACTGAATGCGTTTTATATTTCACAAACACAAAAATACTGTTATCGGGTAATAATGATAAGATTAATTAATTGATCAATATTACTTGTATTTTATCAACATGCATTGTATTTTACATATTTCACAAAAGTAGACAAAACTGCGAAACAGAACTTCAAACTGAAGTCAAATGTTTTGGACTTAGTGCAAGTACGTGCAAATTTCGGAGTTGAAATCGAGATTCGTGGAAATTGATCTACAACAAAAATAAGATTGTTTTTCAACCTAGTAGAAAATGAATATTGTAATAGAGCAAACAAAATTGTCTAGACCAAAAAAGTAAAGAAAATGGAAAATGACATAAGTACATGTAAGATGTCAAGCTCTCCTAATTATTTTTTTTCGTATTTTGTTTGCTGGAACGCACAAAATGAACACGATTTACTCGATTTAAAGACTTCTGCTTACAATTGGCTTGACACTCTTGATGAGAAACTAAATTATTCAAGGACACGTATCTGAAGAGTTGGATATACAAATAATCTATATGAAATGTAACAAGCCAATAGATCAGTTTTAAAAATAATGTCAGTATTAGCTGTCAAAGTATGGTTCCGTCGTTTATCATTAACATTATTATCTGTTTAACATACGTGGTTTTCTACTTGTTTGTATACATTTACAAACGTAGTAATATGGCTTCTATTTTGTAGTATGTATATTTTTTTTATAATATTGAACGTCAAACATGTGCCTTAACCACGTACTTAAATAATAAACATCAACTGCAAAGTAGCTGTCATCGCAAAGTGTCTTTATAGCTTGTGCAACTACCGCTAAGTACAGCAATTGTGTATTGGTGTTTAGTTTGAGCGTTTCAGATTCAATTAACTGTTGTTAAGAGTGAGTTCCATGGCGTTAACATTTTCAATGAACTTTAACAAAATGATTGTTAAACTCGTGCTGCACGACATAATTAGCGATATATTTTTCGACTAAATTAATAAAAAAACTGTCAAATGCAATTAAAGGACTAACATGTTCCTACTTTCTTATGTACAAATAGGAAATTGTGAGAAAATTGTCCACAAGAGTTACGACTACATTTGTTTTTTTTTGTAATGCAAACTCCTATAAACGAAAGCATTTTCGGCCATTATATTTAATCGAACAATAACAATTAGACTATAGAAGAATAAAATACAAACAATAGTAAATAGGAAGTTTATTTTTGTAAGGAGTTTAAATTAATGATGGCTGTTTCCTTACTTCATATAATTTTGGGGTGAGTTAATGAGCGGATCGCGTTCTTCTTCGAATTTATTCTTTCTTAGTTTTTACAAATAATGTTTGCGAGTGTATATAAAAATACATACCGCACCATAATGTAATGCATATAGCTTCAAAAGCCTACACCCTAGACACTTGTGTACTGAGCTAGTTTCAACTGCAGTATATTATGATATTACACAAGCCCCCACAACCCACAATTGATACATCCGCTTATGAAACGAATCTGTGTCAATTTTTATCTAACAAGAGAAAAATACATTTTATTTTGCAGCATTCTCTAAACTTATTGAACACAATGAAATCTATCTACTCATCTTCTAATCTTCCAGTATTTTTTTTTTAGTTAACTAATTAGCATCTTTAACTTGTCTGTTGTCCTTGGTTCTGAACCGGTTAAAAAAACAACAGATCAATTATAATATCAAAGGAAAAAAAAAACACAATCGGTTATATATAGTTACGGCAATGACTAACGTCACGCCTACCCGACACTCACATAGCATACTCAACGGATACAGCAACCGCAAGCTATCAATTGTATGAGTCATTTTATCTAAACATAACGTAATACTCTTTCCAAGGTCACTATTTCAGATTCATGATCAATCATGAATTTATTTATCTTATCCCATGAACTTGGCATAGATGCACCATTTAATTAATCTTTCTATTGTTTATACAAGTGTGCATCATATCCTAAGCCAACCAGAGTACTATTTCATGACGATGCAATCGCATCCTATGGATAAATATTAGAAGTCATTGTTGACACAGATGCATCCGCCAAGATTTGCCTAATTGACAAATCTAATCAAATTATTAGAATATTATATTACAAGCCATTCCCATGGCCAATGACAAATTAAGAAGTATAAATACCGGATACTTTTCAAACCCGAGTTCAGTTAGAGTTAGAATTAGAGTTAGAGTTAAAGCAGTTAAAGTAAAAGTCAAGTCTAGTTCAACTCTTCTCATCTTCATCAATCTTCAATCTGACTTCCCCCCACCAGAGGTAAGGGGTCAGCTACCTAAAGTTAAGCTAATTTAATAATTAAAAGTTTAATAAATAAAAATTAAAGCAATTACCAAATCGAGTTATCATTTGGCCCAAGTGTTCGGGCTACTAAAATTATTTTTTTTATAACGGAACCGCTCGACCCGTTATTGGCGCAGTCGGAAACAAAATCCAAATTCGGTACCAAATTATATTCAAATCCGAGTTCGGTACTTCTAACCCGTAAGTGTCGGTAAAAAAAAAAAAAAAAAAAAAAAAAAAAAACGAAATTTTCAATCCGGTGTGGTGAAAAATATCTAAAATAAGAAAAGGACTAAAAACAAGAACAATCACAAACAAAACACCTATAAAATCCGGAAAGCCAGAAACTAAGAAACTAAGAAACTAAGGAAAACTAAAAGAAACTGAGGAAACTAAAGAAACCCAAGGAAACTATAAGAAACTAAAGGAAAACTAACCCAAGAAGACATCAAAAGAACCAGAATATTACGTAAGCTATTTTTAAGTAAAACATATAAAATTAAGATAAGAAAGAAACATAAAAAGTGAAAATATAAAAAAAGTTAAAGCAATTAAAAAAAAAAAAAAAAAAAAAAAAAAAAAAAAAAAAAAAAAAAAAAAAAAATATAAATCAAAAAAAAAGTTGTAAGAAAAGGTTCTAAGAAGTTATAATTAAACATAAAATTAAAAAGCGATAAAATTAAAGTGATCAAAATAGTAGGCAGAATTCTATAGTACTTGTATAAAAAAAAAAAAAAAAAAAAAAATGGAAAATTTACTTAAAACCCCTGATTTAATTAAAAACTTGCCTGACTTCGACGGCAATTTAGGCGAACTAGACAATTTCATTCGTAGCGTAGATACTGTCTGGAATATACTCAGAACAATAGAAAACGCACCCTTAATAATATGGGCTCAGGCTATTAAAAATAAAATAAAAGGAAAAGCAGCTGATAGATTACGCCTTTACGGCAACCCAGAAAATTGGGAAGAAATTAAAGTCATATTGAATAGGCATTTCACAGACCATAGGGATGAAAGAACCCTATACCATCAGCTCAGTTTATTAAAACAAACAGGTAGTTTGGCAAAATTCTATGATAACATATTAGACATAGTGACGGTTTTAAATACAAAGTTAAGACAATCAGAAGAAAATGTGCAAATTCGAGAACGAATGTTCCGCAGAAATATAAAGGAAGGGCTAGATACCTTCGTGAAGGGACTAAGAGACCCCTTTAGAACAATTATAATGAGCAGAGACCCTGATACTATGGAAGAGGCTTATGATATAGCTCTTAGCCTCGTCGATTCGAACAGAAACACTTTTGAACCAAAACAAAATAATACAAGATACTTCAATAATAGCCAAAGAACAAATAATTATAATAACAGAAACTTCACGTTACCTACAAATAATAATTTCGAAAGGAACATTTCAAGGCAAATGCCTATACAACGAGGTTATTATAATAACAATAATAGAACAGATAGGAACAGACCTGTTCCAATGGAGGTCGACCCATCTCCATCAACTCTTCAACGCGCGATACAAAATAGGAATCGTAGACAACCACCTCAAAACATAATCGTACAAGAAAATTTTCATACGAGAGCCTCGGAACAATAAAACTACCCTATATAGAATTAACAGTACCAACTGAAAATAGAGAACGAATATTTAAAGCTTTAATAGACACAGGCTCAAATCTGTCCCTTATAAACCCAAAGTTAGTCCGCAGAGAATTCGTGGAAAAATGTTTTCCAACAATATCAATAAGTACAGTCAGTGGACAAGGACCACTAATCGATGAAAAAACAAATTTACCCTTATTTAAAGAATTTGGTGATGACGAAACACCAATAGAACTCTTCTTATGTGATTTTCACACATATTTTGATGTACTTATAGGTAATGATATTTTAAGAACACATAACGTGATCATAGATTTTTCAAAAAACGTTTTAAGAAGAGGGCATAAAGAAATAGAAATTAAATATAAACCTCAAGTCAACATTGTAAAATTTTTTAAATTTCAACCACGAACAATTCGTTCAATTACAGTACCCGTAGATATCGAAAACGGCTGTATTAAGTTTAAAAACCTTTGTCTCAATAAAGACCTTAAAATACTAGATAACGAATTCATATCAGAAAATTGGACAGTTAATGTGAAAATAATAAATTCCTCAGATAACGTATCACAATTAATTATTACGCAACCATTAAAAGTTATCGAACATGAAGATGAAAATACACAAAGTGTCCCAGTTAAACGAAATAATAATATAAAACAATACCATAACTTAAATAAAAATAAAAAATTAAAGAATAAAATAAAAAATAAAAGAATTTTAAAATCGGAGCTCCGATGGTCGCAAAATGGCCGGGTAGAAGCAATAGAATCTGATAAAGTAAATAAAAAAGTAAATAATAAAATTAATAATAGGAAAAGAAAATTAGCAAAGCTCGAGTGGTCGCAAGAAGACCTAGAAGAAGCAGAAATAAGATCTGAAAAAATAGATCATCGGTCATCAACAGACCTAACCAAAAAAGTTAAAAGATCTGAAAAAATAGATCATCGGTCATCGGCAGACCTAACCAAAAATGCCAAAAGATCTGAAGAAATAGATCAATGGTTGTCAGGAGACCTAAACCAAAAACCTGAAAAAACTGAAGAATCCGACGAAGGATCAATAATAAATCTTACGATAAGATCTGAATCCGACAAAGGATCAATAATAGATCTTACAGAACTATATAGTATGGAAAACACACATCCATGCAGTATAGATGGGGATTTAAATAAAGAAAATAACAAAATAAGTGACATAGAAACAGATCACTTGGATAACAACGAATTAAATAAATTAAATCAAATAATAAGTAAACACGACCACCTATTTAAAGAAGATGGTGATTATCTTACATTTTCTAACACAGTGAAACATAAAATCACTACAGTTGATGAAAAACCAGTATATGCAAAGAATTATCGATATCCATATGCTCACAAGCAGGAGATTCAGACTCAAATAAAGGACATGCTGAATCAAGGAATAATAAGGCCGAGTAGTTCACCGTGGTCATCACCAGTATGGATAGTGCCGAAAAAGGTTAACCCCAAAGGTGTGAAAAAATGGCGTTTAGTCATAGACTTTCGGAAATTGAACGAAAAAACTATTGATGACAGGTATCCAATACCAAATATCAATGAAATCCTAGATAAATTAGGAAAGTGTCAGTATTTCACAACTCTTGACCTCGCGTCAGGCTTCCATCAAATAGAAGTAGACGCACGAGATATCAAGAAAACAGCATTCACAGTCGACAATGGACATTACGAGTTTACTCGAATGCCATTTGGCTTAAAAAATGCACCTGCAACGTTTCAACGCGTCATGGACAATGTTCTCAATGAACTTATCGATAAAATATGTCTCGTCTATATGGATGACATAATAATTTACTCGCCAACATTAAATGATCACATCAAACATTTGGAAAAGGTATTTGAAGCCTTAACTCAAGCAAATTTAAAAATCCAAATAGATAAAAGTCAATTTTTGAAAAAAGAGGTAGAATTTTTAGGACACGTAATATGTAGAAATGGTATAAGACCAAATCCCAAGAAAATAGAAGCTGTAAAAAATTACCCAATTCCTAAGACACAGAAACAAATAAAACAATTTTTAGGTTTATTAGGATATTATAGAAAGTTTATAAAAGACTTTGCTAGGTTAACCAAACCATTAACAGAAAAATTAAAAAAGGGTAAGAAAATAGATATTAAAGACGAAATTTACATAAAGTGTTTCAAAGATTGTAGAAACATGTTAATAAATGAACCAATTTTAGCATATCCGGACCTTTCAAAACCATTTATTCTGAGCACTGATGCATCCAACTTCGCGATAGGAGCAATTCTATCACAAAATCAAGAAGGTCATGAACATCCTATTTGCTATGCAAGTAGAACTTTAAACTCACATGAGCAAAATTATTCAACAATTGAAAAAGAATTATTAGCCATTATATGGGCTACAAAATACTTTAGACCATACCTTTACGGTACAAAATTTAGAATACACACAGACCACAAACCTTTGAAGTGGCTAATGAATATTAAAGAGCCTAATAGTAAACTAGTTAGATGGAAACTTCAAATGGAGGAATACAACTATGAAATAGAATATAAACAGGGCAAGAAAAATTCAAATGCAGACGCATTAAGCAGAATTCCTATCGAAATAAATCTGAATGAAATAGAGACAGCAGCTACAATACACAGCGCAGAAGAAGATGACCAGGGATATATACCAATATCAGAATCACCTCTAAATTTATTTAAAAACCAGATAATAATAGAAAGACTCCGAAGTGGAGCAAATCAAATTAGAACAAAGAAAATATTTAATAAAACAAGGAAAATAATAAAATATAAAAATTTCACGGAAAGCGACATTATACAAATAATAAAAAATCATTTTAATCCAAAAGCTACAAACGCAATCCTTATCGAAAATCTTTCACTTTTCATTGATTTTCAAAACGTTTATAAAAATCACTTTCATAGATCAAAAAAATTTAAAGTGCTTAGATGCACACAACTTTTAAAAGACATAACAGACGAAAGAGAACAGGATAAAATTATAATAGACTATCACAAGGAAAATAATCATAGAGGAATAAACGAATCTTTCGACCATATTAGGAGGGAGTACTATTTTCCAAATATAAAAGAGAAAATTACTAAATACATTAATAATTGCAATATATGCCAAATAGAAAAATATGAGAGAAATCCTCCCAAACCCAAATTTGAGTTTACAGAAACTCCTAAAAATCCATTAGAAATAATACACGTAGACATCTTCTTTCCGCAAAAAGGAATACCAATACTTACTATAATAGACAAATACAGTCGTTACGCACAAGCTTATGAACTTCAATCAAGAAATGCAGTACACTTAAAGGAAGGAATTTTAAAATATATAAGTACATTTGGAAAACCCAAACTTCTAATAATAGATCAAGAAAAAGCCGCAACATCTATTGATTTTCAAGAATTTTTAAGAAACGAGAACGTAGATCTACACTTTACAACTGTCAGTAATTCAAATTCAAACTCTCCAGTAGAACGTTTTCATTCGACATTAATGGAACATTTCAGAATATTAAAGAATCACAACACCATAACTACAGAGGAAGCATTACTTAAGGCATTATTCGCCTATAACAACTCAATTTGTTCAGCAACAAAATATACCCCATTCGAGTTATTCTTTAAAAGAATCCCAGAAAATTTAGCAGAAAAAGCATTTGAAAAAGCGCTAGAAAATAAAAGGAAAATAATACATAACCGAAATAAAACAAGAGAAGACCAGATAAGTTACAAACAAGATTATCCATTCTACTATAAAGTTAGAAATATTAGCAAAATACAACCAAGATTTAGATCATTAAAAGCATTAAGAAATAATAAAGTAACAGTTTTAGCCAACAATAATAAACAATACCATAAAGCAAAAATTAAAAAACCTCGGAAATTTCAGGTACAACATGCATCTACATAAGATATTCATACTAGCGATATTCACTATGACGACAATACTGACTCTTCAAGGACAAAAACTAGACGTTACAAATTTAAATGATGGACAAGGTTACATCATGATTAGAGACCAAGAATTACAAATTATATCAAACTATAAGAAGATATTACATAGTATTGAACTAAGTTTATTTGAAAATAATTTAGAACTGGTAAAAGAAAACATAAGAAATCTTAACTACAGTGATCACTACCCTTCAATGATCCATAATTTTAATTCACTCGAAGAAGAAATAACAAATTTAGTTCCACACACAAAATCTAAAAGAGGTTTAATTAATATTTGGGGAAAAGGCTTAAAAATTTTAGCAGGAGTAATGGACTCAGACGACGAAGCCGAAATAAGAGAAAGATTATCAGTAAATGAGGAAAATAATAAAAATTTAATAAATAGTCTAAATGAACAAACAGAAATAAATAATAAATTTAACAATGTTACGCAGAACGTAACTAACCATATTAATATTCAACAAAAGAAAATTAACGAACAAATACAGGATGTAATTCAAATAGTAAATGCAGGCATGAGCGAAATAGAACACATGCAACATGTTTTTCAAATTCAGTATGACATACAGCTATTAAGGGATCAGGTTAGGAAAATTAAAGAAAATCTACTATTATGCAGACTAGGAATTTTAGGCAGAGATCTGCTCACTACGGAAGAAATTCAAAATTACAATATAACATATAGAGAATTAATTAACATTAAAAGTTCAGTAGTATTACAAGGAAATAGAATTGTGTTTGTTATAATGATCCCAAATTACGAAAAAACTAAATACTATAAAACATTCATAGAACCAATTCCAAATAAAGAAACACTAGAAATTGATACAGTTTACAAAACAGTAATATTAAACGAAAATAATGTTTATGAATACACAGAATCACCAATAATCAATGTAAAACAATTAAAACTAGTTAAAGATGACTGTATCTCACAAATACTAAAAGTAAACCCTGTATGTAACTTTAAAATAAACAAAGAAATTGAAATTAAACAAATAACCAATAATGTAATTATCACTAAGAATTTACCAAGAATATTAATTAAGCAAAATTGTAACACCTATGATATAAGATTATATGGAAATAATATGATTAATTTTGAAAATTGTAAAATAAGTATAAAAGAGGTTGAATATGAGAATCTGTTGACAAGCGAACATTTCGTAATACCAAATTTAAATGACATAAAAATTAAAAACATATCAGTAAACGTATCCTTACCCGAAATACATTTGGATAATGTTAAAAACAAAGAAATAATTAAGGAAATCAAAGCAAGACACTTCGTGACGGAAGGAATAACCTTCAGTACAATCATTCTAATTATCGTAGGAAATCTAATATTCATATTAATAATATTAAAGACCAGAAAAAGGAAAGACGTCCAAAATACAAAGGTCAATATAGAATTAAAAACCCTGGATTCTCCGGAGCAGAATCTTAAGGAGGGGGGAGTTACGGCAATGACTAACGTCACGCCTACCCGACACTCACATAGCATACTCAACGGATACAGCAACCGCAAGCTATCAATTGTATGAGTCATTTTATCTAAACATAACGTAATACTCTTTCCAAGGTCACTATTTCAGATTCATGATCAATCATGAATTTATTTATCTTATCCCATGAACTTGGCATAGATGCACCATTTAATTAATCTTTCTATTGTTTATACAAGTGTGCATCATATCCTAAGCCAACCAGAGTACTATTTCATGACGATGCAATCGCATCCTATGGATAAATATTAGAAGTCATTGTTGACACAGATGCATCCGCCAAGATTTGCCTAATTGACAAATCTAATCAAATTATTAGAATATTATATTACAAGCCATTCCCATGGCCAATGACAAATTAAGAAGTATAAATACCGGATACTTTTCAAACCCGAGTTCAGTTAGAGTTAGAATTAGAGTTAGAGTTAAAGCAGTTAAAGTAAAAGTCAAGTCTAGTTCAACTCTTCTCATCTTCATCAATCTTCAATCTGACTTCCCCCCACCAGAGGTAAGGGGTCAGCTACCTAAAGTTAAGCTAATTTAATAATTAAAAGTTTAATAAATAAAAATTAAAGCAATTACCAAATCGAGTTATCATTTGGCCCAAGTGTTCGGGCTACTAAAATTATTTTTTTTATAACGGAACCGCTCGACCCGTTATTATATATTTGTTCAAATTTGTGCCTAATTTAGATTTAACCTTTATTAGGAATGCAACTTATTGCGCGCAAAGTTTTCTTTAGTTGCTGTATTTTAGATACATGTTTGTTTTATCTTTAAATAATTGATTGGGTTGGGTATATGATTATGACCTTTGTTAACGACATTATGGAAATGAACCTACGATGAGCACACTATTTAAAGATGTTGCATGTCCACTATAGATAGATTTATTAATCTGAAGGTCAGTTTTAAGTCATTGTTTTTTTTTTATTTGTTTTTGTTTTTGTGAATTATACTGAATAGTCCTGAGACAAGTTGCTTTGTTATATGACTATAGTGGAACAAGTTTGGTAAAGATTTGTTGCTTGCTTATTTAACTAAACAATTGTTTGAAGACTTGCTGACTTAAAGTTTTAAATGTCGCGTCAAATATGATAGATGCCCGGATAACGATTTTTTGACAATTTCCTGTAGATTTATGTATATCTTAGCTTAGAAGATAGCCCAAGCCCATTCCATTAGATACTTCACTTCGCTTCACTTAATATGGGGTGGCTAACGCCAGTCGTTAACTGAATACATCGCTCATACAATCTAACTCTAATATATGAAATAGCAATGCAGGGAGTAACATCCATCCTCTCTTTTAGGAAATTATACCCGAATTTCAATAAAATTTCGTTGTAAACAATTAATTTGGTTGGAATTATATATGTAGTTATTTCACCAAACTCCTTTTGGTGGTTGTCTGATTTATATGGCAGTTAACTCTCCACATCTCTTGGAAAGATATTTCAATGTTTCGCTTGACTGGAAGTAGTCACTTTTCGGTCAATTGTATACGTGTCTACCACTACTTACTGCACTTACTTAAGGCGCTACAGTGCATGTCATTGAATTAACAGAGAGGATAACACAACCGCATTTTATTTGTTCTCTTGTTTTTTTTTTTTTTTTTTCATTATTAGCACCCGGGCGGAATTTTACGAACTCACAAAATGGCGACATTTCCCCTATAAAATTCTATGAACTAAGAAATATTTTCGGCGAAGGTTTGAAATGAATATTAGAAATTTGTATTGTCCAAAGTTATCTGTTCTATTATTTGTGAATTTTTTTAAAATACGTTATAGGAATTATTATCTACTTCACACAATAATTATTAAAAAAATGTCTCGTTAAGGTTCAAAAATGCATTTTTTTTAGTCATTCCTATACATTCTTATAATGATCTTACTTCTAAGTTTTCAAAAGCTTTACAGATGGCCATAGAGAAGAAGTATTTGAGAATACGTATATCGTATGCCTAAAAAAATGGTGCCCAAGATGAGTTTTTTTTATTATTATCTGCCAACTGCCACTGAACTACAATTTCAAAAAAGAAACCCTTTTCCAAAACTCCTTTGGCTGCATAGAGCCTTGGAACTCGCTTCCTGGTGAGACATATTTTCAGAGAACTTCAACTTACAACAGTTTAAGTGCAGAGAAAACTTCTATGTTTGTACTTGGAAGCAGTTCGGGGCGCTGTTAAAGCGTTTTATGTTAGCCCTTCCCGGGAGAAGTATTTTAAAAATAAAGTTAGTCACGTTTGACGTTTTTAATAAAACGTTTCCGATTTTTAGTTTCTACCATTATCATCATGAATAGGTACATTCAAAGTGAATAATTTACATATGTTGAAGGAAAATGACCGAATTCTGGCATTTTACTTAGATAAATGGCTAGCTTAAATTTTCCTGATGGAAAAATAGAGGAAATGGAAACAATTTTGAAAGCATGCCTAACCTTGATAAAAAATAAGTAGGTAGTTTCCTTTCCAATTTTTAAGTCATGCTGTTGAGAATTAATTTTCTGTTTAAAACATAAACACATGCCCAACCTTAAATTCGGTATCAGATTTCAAACAAATGTGCGTTCGACATTTTTTTTTTTAAACTGTAGGGGAATAAATTCTAGTTACACTATCAAAATATATAGTTATCAAAACTGGTGCTCATTCAGTGAATATAGTCCAAAAACAAATAGATATCAATAAAACGGACAATCAGTATTTATAACCTGATAACAATAAATGTGCCGCTCCCCTCTTATGAACAAATAAATCCATACCCCAAAAGTTGCTCCCGATTGAATTGACATTCCCTGTGTATATTCAAGACCAGATCAAGAACCGTATATATAGTTCTATGTTCACATTTAAGCGTTGGCAAACACAAAATGAAAGCATAGTTCCAAGAAGTTTCCACTATCTCGTCAATCAATCGACCATTAAAAATTCAATAACAACACCCCAATTCGATTTTTCACCCCTCATGAAGTTTCGGCAAATAATGTATTTCTTGTACATAAAATTGTATGCACATAACTAAAGGTTTTCCAATAAAGTCCCGTTCTTTTCGTAAGCACCACTATGTGGTGTACATATTCTGAATAAGTGGTCGCTTGGAATATAAAATCTTCGAAACATAAAACAGTTTCCTTACGAAAACATAAAAATATGGCTATTTATCCTTTATATGACACAATGCCATTTAGCAACATCTTGGTGTTTTCAGAGAGATTTTTGCAGAATAATTTAAATAAATGTATATCTACCAAGCGAATTTAGGACTAACAACACCCATCAAACATCAACAACAGCTAAATGGATGAATTTATTTTCCCATTAAAATGCTTTAGGGTAACCCTAGACCTTAGTCGCTCTCTTTTTTAATGCGATTAGAAACCCATCAACAAAAAAAAATGTCCATACCCGACTACCTTCAGCTCAAGTTCGAAAGGTATACCCCACCGCATGAAACTGAACCACATCACAATTCAAGAACAAGCGATTTATCGAATCGAAGAAATATGTGTGCTCAAGCTTAGTCCGTTTTTCTCCACAGTACGATCAGTTACAACAAAGTATACAACTATACACCATCACGATAACAAAATCAAAATCCATGCGTGTGTAGTTGTAGGAAAATTAGCGCATTGGTGCATATTTATGCCTACTGTAGGAAAGCTATTCCAACCTAAAAGTTTCTATCGCTGCTGATAGAGTATAATGTACGACTGTATCTGTGTACACCGCCAAAGCCGATTCAATTTCGTGTTTGTCCATCAAAAGCAATAGCTAACACGAGTCCAAGGTGAACTGGCTGGGCTATAACTATAACTACAGTACTCTAACGCTCTGTGTTGTGTGTAGCGCGCCTCTAGTAGGTACTATCTATCTATCTATCCACATTGAGACGTTACGTATACACACGACAACTCGTCGTTATAGGTTATCTGGTGCTGGTGGATTTTTTAATGACTTTGTATTGTTGGACACATATATTTTTGTAATACAACAACGATCTGAAATATAGGTTTCAAACTGGAATCATCCTCCATCCCCGCACCAGCCGGCGCGGCGTGCTCCTCGTTGCTTTTGCTTATTTATTTAAAAATAAGCAATACATGTGATTTGTCTAATTGGAGGATGATACCCGTTTTAGATGGTTACGAAACCTGGTGTGCGGCAACCGTCAGTATATTGATTATTGTTAGTATAAAGTATAAAAGTATAAAGACAACGCCGAATTATAATAATAGAGAGAAGATGCATCATTCTTCTCGTTACTTTGGCCGTATCGTCTGGCACTGGCATCAGTTTGGTGGCACTTTCCCCTTGGCATTCGATGATGTCATTTGATTAGCGCAGCTGAGTCTATATATACAGCCACAGAGTGTGCCTTTTGTTTCATTTTTGAATACTCGTCGCAATATATGTGAAGTTGCATCATGTGCTAATGTTTGTTTGGCAGGTTTGTTAGCTGCTGTTGGCGCGCATAAAATTTGTTTAAAATATCCCATCAGGATTGTTACGTAATGAGTTTTATTTTTCTCTCAGATTGCAATGAAGTTTACAATTTGATTTTAACCCCCAAAACGCCACCTTTATCCAATAGCCTTAGAGCTACACTGTGTAAAGCTATGTTGTCATGCAGGAAAAAAAAAAAAAAAAAAAAAAACTAGGGGATGTTTGCGTTTCTTGCAGCTATTTCTACTGCTGCTGCTGGTGGTACTGCTGTCGTCTTGCTGACCTAGTTAAATTTGCTTTATTGTGATTTTTATTGTTGTGTCCTGCGCACAGGTTGGCTGGCAGAATTGTGATGCCGTAAGTGCTTCAGTGCTTCCAAAGGAGCACTTGACCAAAAGTCCATGGAAACGAAAAAAAAGAACCATGTGCAACTGTATACATGCCACGCGACTCCATGTGGAACAATGTGAGCAGAAATGTAATTCACCATTTTCGGATGCAATTATGTAATAAGCACGTATATTCGGGTGGTGTAAATAAAACTCCTGACCGCCCAGATTCCAAGGATTTTCATATATACATAATGGGGTTTCCCGCCACTTTAATCAACAATTCTAAATGGTGTATACAAACACACACAGTCAAACTGCAAAAAAAAAAAAAGACTTAATCTGTCTACGAATGTAGCTTATTTGTATTATTTTGCATCTAAAGCCGTATCCTGCAAAAGTGCATTTAGTATTCCATTTCGAGGCAAAAAGACATTTTAAGAGATGCTTGCGCAAAAAAGCTTCTTTCGCATGCATCTGGATGAAAGTACTCCACTGTCATCTACTTAAATTTAGAATTATGTAGCAATCCTTCATTCGGTATGACCTAGATTATGTAGTTTCTTTTTTTTTCGAGTTGAGCATTTGTTTTTCGCTTAGGACCTGTTTTTAGGATTGGATTTATGTGTGGTAAACAATTTGTGTGTCTACTTTGGTTGGGAAGGTAAAGGGGGTTGTATTGACTTGGCTTAAAACAATTGACATTTCTGTGTGAATTAGAAGGAACTTGACAGGATTTATGACGCAGCATTTTACTGATAGTTTAACCAGATTGAATCAATAAAGCATCTAATTTTTAATTATTTGAATGCTAGTGAGTACACATTATGTCGACTGGGTTGAACAGCACTTATGTCCAAATTGACAGGATTTTAACAGCGATGTCATTCTTTTTAGCTGGCTCCATTCTTCGTGGAATATAAAGCTGAACATTTTTCACTTCGGTTGCTATCAATAATAAAAGGATTAGTATGTTATTCTACTATAAAGCACATACTTAATGCAACTCTATATCCGATGTTGTCAACTTTTCCAGATGTGATTAGGGCAATGAATTCTGTCAACATCTTTAAAAAGTTTCGATTGCTTCTATGAAACATTCATGTGCGGGATCACCAAGTTGAAAAATTTGTCATATGAGTGTTTTCATATTTATTGGTAAACGTGGAACACTTTTGCTGTATGGTAATGGTAAAAGTTTTCTACAAGTTTCGCAAACAATCACGCAAATTGTGTGATTCTATTGAATCGATGGAACATTGGTATGGCAGTACCAATATAACGATACTTGCTGCTAGGTTCCACATTTCACTTTCACTCGAAATGAAATCGGAAATTAATTTTTGTGTTCTACATTTCACTGTATTCGATTTCGATTTCAAATTTCAAAACCACCTGTGTGAAGTTTTAGCTGTCTAAAAGGAATATTTTATTATATTTTGTGGATCGGTACTCGTACGGCTAACGCGTGAGCTCCTTAATACAGAATAAATTTTTTTTATACGATTTTAATCTTCGTATTGTGGAGGATTAAATATCTGCTTACGAAAAAATTAGTTTTGAACGAGGATTCACATATACTCGTAGATTTGAGCTCTTAATTTTTCTGATCGCAGTTCTATAGGTATTAAAAAAGGATATAAGGAAAATGACCAAATGTCAAATTCATGTCGCGAATAATTTACTTTTTTAAATATTTCCTCAAGGCTTACCTACTGCCATTACATTTAACAGCTATGTATTCCATATTCATGTAAAAACCCAATATAGTAGTTAATTTTAACTATCTAATTATGAAATTCGAGCCGGTGTTATGGAAATTCCAAATCATCACTAATACTTAATACCCCAAAGGAAATAATTTGCCTACCAGATGCAATTTTCTGTATTTATTCTAAAAAGCCTCCATGCAAAAATACTATAAGAAATTGCTCATAACAAAAGCAATTGTGCGATATGGAAAAGCGGCTGATTACCAAGTGCATCCGATTGTGAACTGAGTAATGGTTCTGTACGATGATGACAACTATTAGTCGGATTAAATGAGCACATATTATGGCATGCACCCATGAAATTTAGTATATTTGTGAAATTTATGGATTGTCGTTGCGGTTTTAAATGACGCCACTGAGTCATGCCGTATATGTATGTGTGACATTTCGATATAAGTGCTGTAAATGGATACTACAATCCACAAAAAATTATAAATAAAATAACCAACGTTCTAAGAACATCAAACAGCCGTGAAAACAGATTTTTTAAGTTCGTTCACTAGGGCGTATGCGCAACCATTATATACAACTTTTTGACTGAAAGCCTCGATGGTTGTATTACATCTCAATTTTTTTTACTTCTACTGCCACAGAACATTTGTATTCATTAATTTTTTTCATACTTCACGTATTCGTTAGGTAAATTCTCTATAACAGTTGTTTGGTAGATTAAATGAGAAAAACTAGGAAATTAAGATAATTGATTTGTTTTTGTGATTGAAGTGGTTAAATTTAAAATAACTCCACGTATGAATAAAGCAGTTTGCGACAAAAGTTCTGAACCTGAGCAACTTCGCCAATTCTCCCTGTATATTTCTTTTGGAAAGACATTTCTGTTTTTCCTCTGTCAGGAAGTAAACATGCACCTCGTTTCACCGTCAATTTACCAAGCGCATAAAACTGAACGAAGAGAAAAAGGCAACCAAATTTTTAACATAACGGAGAGGTTGACAACCGTAATACATTTTTTTTGTTCCTTACAAAGCTTTGTCAGTCTTTCATATGATCTTCTCATTGTTTCGCTGCTTTAACGCAAGCCGGAATCTTTCATAGGAGGAAGTGTAATTTTCTTGTATTTGTATTTAATAAAAAAAAGGAACAAAGTGTCAATAGATTGTT
Source organism: Cheilosia scutellata (assembly GCA_955612985.1). Taxonomy (NCBI): domain Eukaryota; kingdom Metazoa; phylum Arthropoda; class Insecta; order Diptera; family Syrphidae; genus Cheilosia; species Cheilosia scutellata. The sequence goes on from OY015312.1 coordinate 5,298,591, forward strand.
TCATTGGCCGCGTTCCATCGCTAGATGACTAGCGATGAATCTACAAATCAAGTCAAGACGTCTATTTGTTTCAATATATGTCTGGAGAACTCAGTTTTGACATTTGTATTGGGTTATCGGAGAGCTTCGGAAAGCATGGGACAGCGCAGGTTGACATTTTGGTTGCCCTGACGTGTAGAGCACCAAACAGAAAAAAAAAAAATTAACAATTGTCAATAAGTGACATACCGACAATTCAAGTTAGTTTTCGCGTTCAGTAAAATTTGTATCCAGACTTGAATGCGGTCAATATCTCAACATTTTGATAGTCACATTTCGCATGGTCTAATAATATGTTATGTTATAAGATGTTATTTTACAAACTCCTGACAATTATAATAATACTTCGTTAAACTTCATTCTAAACATTAGCAAATCACTGCCAGATCAGACTCCAATTATTTACGCCCTTGTACATGACACATTTATAATTAAATGTTGCTACTTTTTACTACTGTAGGCAATCTTTATTGTAGTTGCTGTTTAAATGTACCCATACCTCATGCTTATAGATGTAGAATGTCACGCTATAACGCAGTACTAAACATAAACAGACCTTCATCTTGAAAATTGCATCCTCATTTCAAACAACCATTTGCATACAATCAGACAGAGAAACACATTAAAATGTCGTCACAATCGAATATAATGTCAATGTCGCCATTATCAAAGCTCGTTTACATATTATAATATTATCTACGACTCGAAAAACCTCTCCTTTTAATTATTGTGAACAGTCTTGCACAATGTATTGCAATATACTACGTATTTCGTTCAGTCTCCAAAAAACACAAAATTTTAATGAGAAAATAATACGATTTTTACTTTCAACCGCAAACTGATGATTGTAAAGATAAAAGCTGCAAATAAAATGACTGAAAGAGAAGAAAATAAAGGCCCGAATTTTTTTTTTAATTAACTAAGCTGAATATATTATCTAATTCAACACTCGAGCGGGCTTACACAGGGGGAAATACCATCACTTTTTTTTTTCTTCGGTATAGATTATCTGTCCGAAAACAAATTTTTCAAATCAATTTTGGTGAAAGAGAGACAGTACAGCAGCGCAGCATACAGAAACACAAAATAAAAATTAAAAAAAAAAAAATAAAAACAACATTCACGAACAAGTCCAGCGGGAGGAGCAGACGTGTCACACTATAGCTGAAGCCTGGCACTTGGTAGAAGAAGCAACTTTGCAAAAAAAAAAAAGCAAAGAAAAACAAAAATCAAGTGTGTGCTTTATTCTCGTCGAGGAGTGTGATTGTGGTTAAACCACATTTGGCTAATTTCATTTTAAGCTTTGTGCGCGTGTTTAGCGCAGTTTTTTCCTTCTTGTATTCATTTTATTATTTGCTTCTCTTTGCTTCGATATTTATATATATTTTTTTTTCGTATTCATTAACTTTACTTATATTCGCGGCACTGTATGCGTGAATGGCGGCGCGGCAATTCTCGCTCTCGTCAAGTGGCGCTCACCAGAGTTAGATAGCTTTTTTCACCTCCTCCTTCCGACACGAATTTCAATGGAAAACCAACGTAATGTATATTTTTTTCATTCGAAACTAATATCTATATACGCTATAAACGTGTCGCGCATCTCCCATGTCGATAATTTTTAGTCGACGTCGGTTCTAACATTGACATCCTCGTGTGTGCCGTGTTCTAAAAAACAATCCATCGTTCGAGAACCGTGAGCTTTTTGAACGATCGTGTAACGCATATTTCGTAGATTTGTTTTTTTTTTTTTATAAATCATTAAAGGAAAATATAAAGTTGTGGGTTTCTTGTAAGATACGAGTATACTTTACCCAACACACGAACAACATCCAAGAGATCAAATATGTGTACGTTGCTTATCACAAAACATTTCATAATACTTTCAAGACTGATTATTCGGGCGGAAAACAACGCAAGCTAAAAAAAAAAGAGAATAGAAAAATCTTCTATTTGAAAAGAATTTATATTTATTATAGTGAAGACACATCGCTCATTATAGGTTGGTTCAACAAGTACATAGTATCTGCGTATCTTTTGCTGTCGTTTTGAATTTTTTTTTTCGTTTTCTCGCGGTGTATCTGCTACATGTACATATATCATCCCAGGAGTAAACAAGCTTATTTTATGATTAGAACATTATTGTTTTCCAAGTCATTAGTGTGTAATAGAAATTTGGTGTATACAGTATACAGTGTGGAATGTGGGAAAAGTATCTGCAATAGTGACATTTGATATGAACTACTCCACCTTGGAATGTAACCGCGTTTTGTCATTTTTTTCCTGTTTATACGATCAAATGAGTACTCACCTACTACGCAATATCACACACCAGCAGCCGCAGTAAAGAAACAGCAAGTGTACCGCTCTTGAACCGGTTCGTCTAGTATCAAATTTGGCTTTGACATATCGGCGTTTTATCTTCCTTTCAATTCAATACGAAATCACACATCGCACATCAAAAACCATTCAATATAGTTGGTAGAGTGATGTTGTGCTACTGCTACTGCTGTTGAAATTTAGTTCAATGTCAAACTTGCTTAGTTAAACATACGTACGTATTCGATTCGTTATTCGAGCCTACATGAACGGTTGACTACTTCAATTCACAACTCTGTTCGACCGTAGAAGGAAATCCACATACATGTAGTGTGAGGCAATCTTTTCAATGCTCACTCTAACCACACTTCAACAGTATCTGCATACCAATAGTTTGTGTGATGTTGAGTCGTGAGATGATGGTTTTTATTGAAATCTCCAATTCTCTTTGAAGCGACATTTTGTATGCAAACACTGAGGGGGAGGGAATCAAATATGTATTTAAAAAAAAAAGCAACAACCGTATCTTAACCTTGAATTGAGCCTTTTGTGTTGTAGGAAATAAACACAAAGTCCGGGGGCTTGGGCATTCAAAATTATTTTTTTTCGTTTTTCTTCTTTTAGTTTGAATAGATTTGCTTCTTGTCCACAATCATTAATGCTTTTTGCGCGCAGTTGCAATATTTGAAATATGACTTTTTCTGCAATAAATCCACTCTCTAATTTTATATTCAAAACACATAATGATCTTGCCCTCAATCGCATCTGTTATAGCCTCGTGCATATTTTTATTAACCTTTTAATAAATGCAAACTAGTCGTAATTTAAATATTTTACTATTCAAAAAGTCTGACTCTCATAACATCATAATACCTAACCATCTTCTGTTGTGCAATATACACACATCTTTCGAACCAGCATTTTGGTCTTCTTTTTATTTTTTTGACTCCTCTTTACATCCCACAAAAATTATCAAATCAGAAAAGACAACAACACTAAAAAAAAAAAAACCGCAAAATAAAAAAAAAAAAAAATATCGGTTAACCAAAAAAAAACCCTGTTGCGTGTTGCAAAATTTGAATTTCGTATTTGTAGTGCTCAGTTTGGCTCTGAGAGACCATAGACCACCGCGCCACAATGCTGGCCATCATTTAACATCATTTTCGATGACAGAGTAGGTAGTAGTGGTTGACTTCTATATCGAAACGCAGCGGTGTCACACATGATTTCCTCTCGGCTCAAATTCAATTTAAATTCAAATTCAAATACATATTTCAGACAAATTTCTCTTTGTTTTCGTTCGTTATTTGTTTTGTGAACTCTATCTCGTACCATTTTTTTTATTGTTTTACAAAAAAAAAATAATTTTTGCAGAGTCAGTATCAGTAATCGAATACCAAAACTTCTATCTCATACCGCAGGAGCTTTTTTCCTTTTGTTTCGTTGTTTTTTTTTTGTAACATTTTCTCAAAAAAATCACGCAAATCTATCTGGTGAGCGAATATATATTTTTGTATTAATTTTGTGCAGAAACATTCCCACATAGTTATTTTCTTTTCGTTCGTTCGTTTTACATAAATGAAAAATAAACAAAATAGTTTCAAAACCGGTATAAACAAATGCGCGCTGTGATTTCGTAACGTAAATTGTATAAATAAAAAACAATAAATACCTACAACGCGAAGGACTGAATTAAAAAAAAAAAAAAAAAAAAAACAAATGTTCGATTGCCATGAAACACAAACAAATGACTCCAATAATTATAGCAACTTGTTACTAAAACAACAACAACATCAGTTTCACTATAACATCGAATCCATTGCAACTGCGGAATATCGAAATCCATCATCACCACCGTCACTCAGAGGCGCTACAGAGAACAGTAGTTGTTGTGAAGAAGGAAGGGATAACACATCATCATCTAAAGTCCATGGGAATGACGTTGATAACTTGGACTACAATTTTAACTTGATCAAATTCAACCTGCAACCATCTACTATACCATCGACAATCCATTATCATCAGCAAGGAGCATCGTTCCGCCGGAATAGTAGTAGTGATGCGAGCATTATAAAGCAATTATCACAAGAATCCTACTCGCCATCATCGCTATCGTCTACTACCTCTTCTAATCGCTCATTGCATTCCGTGAGTTGTGTATCATCAACACCATCATCCTCTTCTTCTTCTTCTTCAGCACACAACTACCATTATCAAAATTCATTCAATCACAGCCACAAACACAACCATCACAGTTCCAACACAATCGCCACCCCCAATCCCACAACAAACACCGCTGCTGCTGCTGTTGCTGTCGCAAAATTTGCAAAATTTGATCAATTTGATAATAACTTCAACAGTTTTAATTTAAACGATATAAGTAAGACTAATAATAATAGTAATAATACGTATAGCAACTCGCCTACTCCAACTTCAGTCACATCATCAATTAATTATAGCTACAACCGCATTAATAATTATAATCCACAACCACCACCACCACCACTACCACCACCACCACCACCACTATCATCAATAGTATCGTCGTCGCTACAAAATTTACCATCGCAATCGTCCATTTACAATTTATACGGCAGCCAAATTAATAATAGTTTTAACTTCAATCGTCATAGCACAACGTCATCACCGACAACATTCGCATCACCGCCATCAACTTCACCTGGCGAGAGGGAAGAAGAGAAGGACGACCACTACAAGGAAGAGGCGAGTCATCACAAGTCCATTAGGCACAAACTGTTTTGCGATATTATCGATATGAGCGAACAGCACTCAGCTATGCAACATCAAATGAGATCACCGTTTGCCTTGGGCTCTGGAGTGGTGGAGTCATCCGGCGGTTTACTGCTGAATCAGAGTCATCCAATGGATATGTATACGCAACAGCAGCATATGCAACTTCACCACCAGCAGCAGCAACAACAACAACAACAACAACAACAGCAGCAACATCAACAACAGCAATTCCATCAGTCGCCGTCGTCGCCGTCATCGCCGTCTTCCATAACCCAACAGCAGCAACTAAGACATTCCATGTCATCGACGCCTTCGCCTATTCCGTCGCCGACTTCGTCATCGATTTCGCAACAGCAAACTCAACTTCAGCAACAACATCACCACCATATGAACCACATGCATCAACATCAGCATCAGCAGCAGCAACAACAACAACAACAGCAAAACTCCACAACTATGACGCAATCAAGTACGTCCCCATTTAAGTCCTGTTGGTGTTTTGGTGAGTGTGCCTCTAAATACATATCTAATTTGTTGCTTAAAATTCTGATTTCAAGCATTTTGCATTTCGTTGTGTGTGTGTGTTTCATCGAGAAAAGCACATAACTTACAAAAAGAAAACTCAAAAATATTTGTGGGAACGTTTCTTAGTTTTTTTTTGTTGTCTTCTATTCTTTTGAATTTTTTTTTTTTCCTTGTTAAGTTTCCTGTTTACTATTTTTTCCTATATCGATTTATGTATGAGAATTTATTGGGTCACCACAACATGATAGTTTCAGATTGTATTCTTCTTACCCAGTTTTCCGATTCTTTATGACAGCTTAAGATGTCCTTTCTCTAGTTACTACTTTTTCTAGGACTCTTGTTGGTTTGAAAAGAACTATGCATGTCCCTCTTTTGTCGAGTAGGTGTGACCTTTTAACATTGTTACAATATGCGGTTGCCTCTATTTCACTGTGTGGGTGGATGTGTTTATTCAGCATTTCTTTACATTGATATCTTATACGTACAATGGCAAAAAGGGGTAGGCCGTAAAAGCGTTATCTGGGGTTAGCATCTTTTAGTTGAGTGACAAAAGAGACCAAGGATTCGAAGCTTGCGGTCCACCCGGTGCGGTAGATAATCTTTGCATCGAGTAAATAATTTCAAAATTTAAATATTTACTTAGTTAATGCCTCTGATGTAACTGTCAACTAATCCGTTCCCAAGTAGCCCATGGGAACAAAACAACGTTGTAGATATTATTAGATGCTAGGACTTTTTATTTTGCATAATTTTTTCGTAAGCAACTTCTCGGTTTTGGCCGTGCGTCGTTCACAGGGGTGTTCGTTCCTTCCTGAACGCTGAACCTCTACTGTGTTGTTTGGTGAATTGCTATTGATAATGACGTAATGAAGGCCTGTGCGATGGGGTTCCTTGGATAAGGATTGTTGATGTTCAAATAATTTTTAGCTTGGAATGGGAAGAATTAATATTTCGTACTGAAATGACAGTTTGTAAGTGTCCCCAAGGGTACATCGGGAGAGTTTCCTAAACTTTGCAGCTAAAAGAAAATTTGTAGTCAAACTTAATGTGCTCAATGTATTTGATGTGGAGATTGGGGAGATTAGGCCTTGGATTCCATTTTTTTCAGAAATAAAATGACAAACACTATAGTCCTCTAACTATGTATACAAATTTGCAGTTGGAGATTTTTAATCTCGGTGGGCAACAGGGCCCCTACTCGTATACCGCGTTTATAAGATAATGAACTGCATTTTTTGTGGCCCTACGAACTAACTCCCAACTGGAACTAACTCCCACTAGCCAAATGAACTAAGTCCCACCAAATATGCAGTGGGATTTAGTTCATATGTATCCCATATCCCATAATGAATTAAGTCCCAATTTGAGAAAAGTGGGAGTTAGTTCATTTAACTTGTTTCGACGAATAAATAATCTTAACTACACCCAACTTCGCACTTAATCCAAATCCAACAGTGACCCAAGCAGGGGGGTTGCAGGAGGGTTGCAGGGGGGCAGCATGCACCCCCATACATATTCCATTGTGCGTAATGGGAGATCAAATGGTAGATCAATTTCCGTAATCACAGTGGTATATGTAGGGGGGGGGGGGATGTTGCCCCCCTGTAACCCCCCGGCTTGGGTTCACTGTTAGATTTGGAGGTTGGGAGTAAGTTCATTTGGGACTTAGTTCATCAAGAACAAAGTCCTAGTTAGAGTTAGTTCATATGAACTACATCCCAAATTTTCTGGGACTTAGTTCGTTTTGGCTAGTGGGACTTAGTTCGTAGGTCCATTTTTTGTTCGGGCTTCGGACTTATTTTTTTAATCTCCAACCTCTTGTGAATGTACATAATTCTTTTTGTATTACGGGACAAAGATTGGCGTAGATATGTGATTTTAGTTACCTTTCACAAATTTTTCTTTAAATTGGAAGAAACTGGTTTTAATTGATGAGTTTCATACATACTATTTTATATTTTTTATGGTCGACATAAAACACACTTTAAATATGTTAGGTATGATTTTATAATATATTAATGCATTTTTTCTACTTTGCTTTTCTGTAGAAGCAAAAATAGAGACATTTAAATATGTGCGACTGTATGTAGGTTCAATCAGTGCAGCCAATTAAAAGAAAGTGCAGAACTGGGCTCCACGAAACTGTAGTATTAGAATTACATAGGTGTTATAAATGATCGTCAAAATTGTCACCCCCAGTTTCACAGTGGAAGTTTAAACTAAAGTTCGACTGAACTTGAACTTGAGTTCAGGCCCAATGAACACGGAGCAACTGAAGAAAAACTAAACCGGCTGGCAACTCGGTTTATCGACCAGTTGTGGACTGAGCCGTGACTTGACTACACACACGAGGAAACTCATCAGTCATCACCAATCAAAATCTCTAATTCGTTCAGTGTCGTCATGTTTTTCAACCTCCTCCACCAGCAACAGGTTGGTCTTTTGTTCGCTCATCTTCGACAAACTAGAAACTGAAATCAATAGGCAACCCGACATGCAAATCAACTGACGACTGGTTACAAACTGATTTTTGTGAATCGCAAACGAGTTTTCAACCAGTAGCGTCGTGTGCGTCGCTAGTAGTCGTAGTTTCAAGTTCAATTCGTCCGGTTTCAATGTAATCTGAACTTCAGTTGAATTGAACTCAGTTTAACTAAATTTAATGAATATAATTTGGCAGTATAGTTTAGTACTCAGCTTTTATAGGACGTTTCCAAAATCGTTCCTTGTCTATTCTTTCAAAGAACACACAAAACAACGTTAAATATTTGTGTTTTTGACAATCGGCAGCTTTGAAATTGAAATGTCACTGGTCAAGTGATCTGAGATTTAAACGGCAGAATTCTGTCGTTTAACTTAAACTATAGAATGAACTCTGTTCAAGGTTTAAACGAAACAGTGAAACCAAATTAATTGTTAAACTAAAAGTGTAGTTTAAACTACTATAAATGAAGTGTAGTTTAAACTTCCACTGTAGTTGTTATTATAAATTTACCATCGTTCTAATTTTAAGCAAAGTTTAGTTTAAAGCAGCTCCCTGATTTGTCGGTAGGTACCTGTATTCGGTATTTATACTTTTATAGCTTTACCGAGTGGTATGTTTTCGAAGAAGAAGAAGAACCTTTGCGGAACTGAAGTTTTGTACACATTGCACGCGGTATCTAAATTCGGTATGTCGTACATTTACTGTCCCGCAACCGCACATACTGAGTAAATCAGGGGGGACTGTTTGAAATACACGTAATATCTTGTTGATTAAAATCCTTCTTACGGGTTTAAGTTTATTATCCTGCTTATATTTCTTTGTAAAAGCAATTTTTTAAAACAAATGACAACTTTTTGGACGGAAAGGCGGCACCTGAAATCGCTCTGTTCTATAAGTAATCGCAAAAGCAGGAAAGCTTAATTTAACTAAAGGAAGCTCCCATATTCGCACACTTCCGGACGTGGCCATACGAGTCAGTTGTTCTCTTCTATTTAGTTCAGCCTTACAAAAATAGTTTTAATAATATTGGTTGGTATTTGGACCATTGCGAATACGTCAATGGTTGGTAGTCGCTTATGGTCAAATAACTACGAAGCAAAGTCCGGATTCAGTTTCTGACTGGGGAAAAGGCAATAACATATTTTCTAAAGAAATATATACGGGAATAGGCTGTTAGAACTCAACTGTTTAGGTAAAATAAAAAATTACTTTATTTACTATTTGTTCCAGCTAATGGTTGATATAATCGGAATTTTGTATGTTCCGGAAAAAATTAACATAAATAGCAAACATTTAGCAAACAAACGCTGGTTGTAAAACGTGAGCTTTATTTTAGCCCTGGTCCACTCACTCTAAATGTTGAAAATGTGTCCAGTGCTTTGTACTTCACTGAGAATGACATCGACACTCATTTGGTGAATTCATGTAATAGCAGTGTCATCATAAAGCTAGAGACATTATGCTCCTTACCATAAACACCTAACCTACTCGTTTGTTAGGTAGGTATATGGTTGGTATATATATTTTGTTGTTACATACTGAGATTCTGCAACGCTGCATGCGTTTCGCATTCATCTGAATTCCGATTTCGGAAAGCTTTTTGAGTGCTCTGGTTGAATCTCTCTAATTTCTATCTAAAGCACTCTGCGGTAAGGACATCATAAATGTATCGTTGGACGCAACTACCTACAGCAGTTTGAGTTCTGTGCGAGAAATAATTTGTCAAATTATATGACCTTGTAAAAGTTGTCCAAATTAGATCTCCGGATATGGAAAATTCGCATGCAAGAGCGCCATTTGGTAGCTGCGCAGCTACTGCACAAATCGCACTTAAATTCTCACATTAAGAGCTGGAGTACCCGCTAGCAGAGTATAATCGACGCGAATGCGCGAGATTCATTGCTGGAGATAAAACTCACACATACTCTCACCCACTCACTTGTGAAGAATACAATTTCAAAAATACATACTCTACTTGTATGCGAGTAGAACTCTATAGTGCTGGAGTATACTGTTTTCAAAACTAGGGCAGCGTGCAATTATTGCATGTATTTCCCTTCGAATTCTAAAAGGTATCGCTAGCAACTATGGTGACACTATGCAGTTCAGAACTCAGTGCGGCGGTTGAGGATTAAGACCGGAGTAGTCTAATGAGGGTGGTCTAGCTTACTAGCTGGAGATATCAACTATATATATGTAAGTCGTGTCGGTGCGCATTTTTCACCCATTTTACCCTTCCTTGATCAACACACATGAAACACCTTATCTAAGCACACTTTAGATGTAAACAATGCCCAGTTCCACATGTCTGTATGGGTGTATGGGGGCAGCAAGGTGCTGGGGAGGTTTTCGGGGGGAAGAGAAGCTACATACATACATTCAACCCATAATTGCATGAGGAAAAAAAAAAACGAAAAACTAAATTTGTGTCAGGAGGAGAAAACAAATCGAACATACGAACGTAACGAATGAAAAATAAAAGGAAAAACAATTCCTGATGTTTTTTTCTCCATCACTTGTCATTAATATTTCAGCGCGTGATGATATTTTTAAAATCTGCAGCTAGAAGTGTAAAAAAAGGTTTACAATGACTCCATGTATCCAATTATAAAAAAATAGAATTAACACCCAACATATGGCACCATGTACTCGTATATTGTTTTTGAAGGACACTCTAATAAATACTAGAAGACGCGCTCTGTGTGTAGTGCAAAATGAAATGAGACGCAAATTGAACGCCACCGTCTTCTAATTAAACGTGCTCTATATATTCTTTGGTGAACAGTAGATCGTCAAAGATAACGTTCACTTGTGCAATTTTTTTATTTTTTGCTAAAAATATTAAATGACAGCACATGTGTTTTTTATTATTGAGGTGGGTGGGCCAAGATCAATATGCCACCGGTCTATTTTTTTTAATTAAATTCGCATCACACCTACTTTCTAATAGGAAATTAGATCAGAGATATTATGGCTTGGAATCATTTAGATAAGGAATTGTTTCAGCCAATTAAGAGCATAAAAAAGGAACATTAATGTCAATGTCATGCAATATTGCAGATTTATTGCGGTCATGCAATAAGCGATTTATACGCAAAGGACATTAAGAGTCGATAGAGGCAAAAGAGTTAGTAGGTAGTTGTGCTGCTTCGTTTACAATTCTGCTAGTTGAATTATCTGATTTGAATGTAGACTATTTGGTAGTGAAATTTCACTGAATTGATGTCAGTCTTTGAAAGTTGAAACTGCGACAGGCTATCAGTATGCAATATAGTTGCCACTTGGCGTAGACAGTTTACAAATCGGATTCAAGATTCTTGTATATTAGATTGTGTAAATTAGCGAAGATGTGAGGATGATAAGGAATTCACAATTCAAGGCGGATCATATAAAGGTTTTTTTCTTAAAATTCTGTTCTTTTTTTTTTTAAGTGTATCTCTTAACCTTGCCTAGCGGTTTACAACCATTATTGGATTAATTAAAGGGATTTAAAAATGTATGCATTATCCGAACGCTCACAAATTAAGGAGGACAGTTGATACAAATTTCATTCAATCAATCATTTTGAATGACCCGCTAATCCATTAAGTGGGTCGCGGGTGTAGGTTGCTTAAGTGGACCCTCCATAGCTTTCGATTCTCCGCCAACGATTTTTAATCATCAAGGGCAGTCCCCGTATGGCTATAGAGGAGAGATTATATGGACTTGATCTAAGCATCTCATCATGGGTACTTTGCGTTTTCTCGGGGATCGAATTTGATACTCCTCGCTAAGTAGTCCAGTAATTATTCCGGATTTGAACCTAGAACCTTTTGGTCAGAAGTGAAACACACTAAGCACCTGTATTTAAAAACAATAAAATACATTTTTGTATCGGGTCTAAGGTGAGGTGATATAATAAATCCTGTCGAGGTATCCGTTCGGAAGAAAATCCGAAACGAAAGTCAAATCTCTTCGGAAATCAAATTTCGTTCGAGATATCCGTTTCAAAACAAAATAAATGAAATATATAAAGCCGTTCATTTGACATTTCCATAATTGCAAAATACTCCGCAGCAATTGGTTGTCGGAGAACTTCGAAAGAAATTTGCCGTGTAGCTGTCAAAAGTTAATGGCATAACGCGGTATATCGCAATGCGGCGAAGTGTCATCGGAGAATTTTTTCTAAAGTGAATCGGAACGGATACCTCGTTAGAGATGAATAATGTCGTTTTCGATTGGTCGTCCAGAACCGTCCGGAAGCAATCCGAACGCTTCTGAAAGCGTTCGATTGGCACTCAGCTGACAGTTCTTCTACTAAAAAGAAGAGAAATTTGCTTCTGGATTTGAATTCAGAATCGCGCAGAGTTCTTCCGCATGAATTTGTTTCAGTTTTTCTCAACATGTCAAATGTCATTTATTACATTTCCATGCAAGTTGTCGATAACATAGAAACAATTGTCTTATATCCATTATCATTTTCTTTCATTTCATTTTTGTCATTTTTGTTTGGAAACCCGCCTAAAACCCGCGATGTTTCATTCATCGTCACGCTGACGATTTTGTGGCATACTATGTACTAGGTTGCGCGTTCTAGTTTATCCAATCGTTTTATTTTCTGTTCCCAATTTATATATTGCTTTGAGGATGATTTCGATTCACACATGTGGAAGTGTGCTGTTTAGAACATTATTCATTTCAGGACGATTTAGAACTTGAATTAAATTTTTTTTCTGTAGAAGTACATCTATCTTTGAGTTGGCTTGTTTCTTTTCTAGAAAACCTTTCAATAGATGTGTTGAAGTTATGAACAGTTGTACAAATGTAGAAACGTATAATATTTTTATTTAAATGGTAGACCAGTTGGATTGTTTTTTTTTTTTTACCCAAACTGTGTTTAATTTTCTCAGTCAGCTCTGTATTTGCTTTGAACATTTTTACAATGTCAGTCTTCTATTTCGTTGGCGGCGCGCGCGGCATGCTGTGTGTATAAAATTAAAGATGTGTTTTTCCAATGCATATAATATGTACTTGATAAAATCTCTCGCTCCACTCCCTATAGTAGTAATTGTTCGCGCAACACTACAAATGAATAGAGGACTGTCGAAGAACAGGAGATAACGTTTTCCTTGTGTTTTCAATAGGCATACATACGAGTATCTGTGTGTATTTAATGTGCTGCTTATTTGAACAAATGTTAAAAGAAACATTTTCTAGAGAAGAAAACTAAAAAAGATACGCGAACAGATGTATATACCATAATACATATACAATAGATTATGTGACTATTATGTTTACAACTGGTGATGCTTGAAAGGAACACGTTTAATTTGTAGACATAAGGTTCTGTAGTGACATCGAATATGATATTTAATAAAAAATATTGTCATACAGTTTTTTCTACTGTACAAACAAATGTAAATGTTGCAATTGAGAAATTATTTCTCCTATACTCAGCCTAAAATATTTGTTAGTGCAGTTGTTTAAAAAATAAATGTGACTGAATCAACAGACTTACCACCCACAATATATCACATATTTGTTCTGTCTTTCGATTATCTACAAGGGAGTTGGATGCTGGTGTGGGTTTTCCACAGCTCTCTTCTGCTCATCTTTTGCCAGCGGCTCTAAATCATCAGGCGCAGTCCCCATACGGGTGGATGATAGATGTCGGACTTGATCCAACCATCTCATCTTAGGCCTACATAGGGAAGGTGTTTGTTTTAAAGGAAACCAATAGATAGCCCACTTTACTCGACTTTAAAGCAACTGAATGAATTCTTGATTTTAGTAGCTGAGGTTAGTCTGATTAACTAGATAGAAAAAGCGATTTTTTTCTTTATAGAAAATGTTTTCTCATAACATGTGTTTGGCTTTTTAAACAATGGCCGACTGCATTATTCAGTTGATTTTTGCAGCTTTCAAAATCCTTCAGTCTGGTAAACATCTGTTTACAATTATAATTTTTCAAGGACACAATTATTATATTTCTTAAAGTTAAGAGTGTCATATTTTATTGTAAGCAAATTAGCAAAGTAATGGCAGCAATAGCAATTTTATGCGTAATGGCTGGATGAAAATCATTTAACATTCCTATCAGACTATTATCATCGAAACGATAGACCTTCGAAACTAGCAACTCAGTGATTAATCTAATAATTGACGTGATTTATCATACATTTTTATGATTACTAATTAGTAATTACCTACGTGATTTATACTTGTTTTATTTTAAAATAGCTGTATATCTATCCGCCCTTCTATTTACCAAATGTCAAGGCTAAATCTATTTGTGTGTTTTTTAGCGCCATCTATCGGAGAAAATTTAAATCTTTTGATTTTCATGCACTTTTCACTTCATACAAGATATATAGGTATTTTGATCGAAGTATATTACGTGACCATTTATTTTTAGGCAAAAAGCGGCGGGTTTTTTGAAGCTAAAAGCGGGCGTGTTTGGCAGGTTTCCCAAAATTAGATTCTGACCTGAAAAATGTCCTGCAAAATAGTAGAAAACAGTTTATTTCACGTATTGTCACGTAAAATATAATATAATTCTTTAAAAATAAACTTCATCAGTTTTTTTTAATATACGGGAAAACGGCTTTCAAATCTTGCGTAAGCGTTACATATTTTTTAATTTTTCGACATTTCGGATTTGGTGTGTCTCTCTTTATATTTATAAAATTTACCTCTTTTCAATTAAACAGCAAACTTTGAAAAATATTGAACTTTTCTCAATTTGATATCTAACGAATTTCAGTGTTGAGTTTTCCCACTTTTCTGTTTTAGTTTCATTAAAAATTGACTTATGCTAAGGTTAGCCGTATTTTCAGCTTCAAAAAGTTTATACAATCTACTCGAATTGCTACGTGTCGGTATAGGTACCACTGGGGGCTATATGCCTCAAGCCTTTCTTTCGTATTACCCGAATAACGAAATAGATAAACACACTTCAGTACCCACTATGACCTATACAGATAATAGTTGGAAAATGTACAAGAATTTGTAAACACTTCATGAAACTTTGAAAAGCAATTCAACTTTTTTTCCCACTACTCCACTAGTCATGCGTTCAATGCCAATTGATGGAAAAGACTAAAAACTAAATGTACACATATGCGAAATTGCTTTCCCCCCATCGAAAGCCTTTACCAAAACTTCCCACAACTGGCCTTGGCTTACGATTTACATTATCATCACTTCTACCTACCGTACCACTACTTCCAGATGTGACGTTCTTTTTTCCGCTTTTCTCTTTCTTCCCTACCATTTGTCAATAATTTATATATAGATACTTTTTTTTGAAGCGCGAGTAGAATATAAATAATATTGAAGCCATTTGTGATATCAGTGGCATTGAGTATTTGTCATTTGACTTCTTGTGCAAATGCAAATGCATTTTGACCCATATTCTTTTCGCCGAAGCAACGGAAGCATATAATTTCAAAAGTGTCGCTTTTCACTCAACCGAATTATGTAACGATTCATAGCTTCCGATTAAGAACAATCAAAATGAATTACCTTTCGCTTTGGGAAACTAATAAACATTTACTAAACTCATATTGCTCAATTTTTTAATGACCATAAACTATTTTTCGGTCCAGTGAAGTGTGTTTTAATTAACTTGGACTGACCCATTTTGAACGTTTTTAATTTTTTTTTTTTTTTTTTGTGAAAAATAAGTATATAATTATTATACCTACTTTTATGCACACAAAAACCAACAAAATATTCGATTGAACACACACATTTAAATTTGAATTCAAATTTTTGTTGTTTAATTCCAGGTGAGTCAGATTGTTCTGGAATTGAGGTTGAAATTGAAAATAATAACAATAATTTACATCATGGTAAGCTAAGTCATTGTGTCATCTGTCATCTCTACCGCCAAAAATAAAATTAATTACAAGAAAGCTCCTACAAAAATATTTTTTATATAATACTTAAACTTTTCTTTTATTACAGACTTAATGTCTTACTTGTATAAATATATAAAAAAAAAAATATATGCGCTTTAATATAGTAAATGTTTAAAAAAAACGTATTTACCAAACAATCAACGAAATAACTTGCAAACAGTATTGTGTATATATTATATATTTTCGCTACACTATACTATTATATGTGATTTATTTTTATTTTGCAATAACTATTAACACTGCACATGTTATCTTTTTAATTTAATTTATTTTTGACCAGCAAAACATTTGCATTTTCTATGTTGAGTATTAAGTGGATGATACTGATGTATGCTAATTTGTTTTGTTTTTTAAAGATTAATTTCTTTATTAGTTTAATTTGAAGGAGAGGAGTTTTTTTTTTGTTGGCAAGGGGTAGATATTACCCGCCAGTAGTTGCTTAATAATGCAAAATAACAGAAACGTAAGTTTTTGTGGAAGTCTGGCAATTTTCGGAAGTTTTGAATAAATTATACACTGCTTCAATTTCGGTTAAAAGAAGTCATTTAAAAATCAATAAATTATGAAATGTTACGCCTCCTCAATCAGTATTAAAAACCTGTGGTTATGCTGCTGGTTGAGTATAAAAATTAATTTTAAAATACCATTTTAGAGTGGCCTTCTTACAACTACTGAATAAATTACAATAAAGTTTTAGTATAGTCAATTTTTTGGAGTGTCAGATTTAGGGGAAGGCATTACGGTTGCGTTACATTTGTCTATGGTCGAGAAACGTTTGGTAAGGAGCTGCTCAACTAAAAACTCCTGAATAATCCATAGCCCAATTAAATAGACGTGCGTCATGATGAGTATAAAAAATAAGGAGTACTTTTTATGAGATACACTATACATGTCGGTAGTGGCGCGAAGTGGCCTATGAATTTTAACTATATGGTGTAAAATATACCTGCTACTAGAACTTATGGCTGTTTTTAAATGTTTTGCACGTCCCCAGAACTAGAAAATGGCTAATGACATGAGTATGCAGCAGGGCATTAATGCTTTCAGTGTCAATTCATTTTATTTTGAATATGTTGTTTGAAGAAGAACGTTTGAGACCGAACATTGTTATTTTATGATTAATTACAAGACTATTGACTTTGATACTTTAAGGTTACCTTGTGAACCCAGCCTTTAGTAACTCTAAGCAAGTCGGGATTGGAACCCTCTCGCTGTTGTTGGTTGTTCCCTTAATTTTTGTCAAAATCCACACAGTTTTTTCATTGAAGCCGGGGCTCTTAGTAAAGTTTGCTTTTGCTTACTTGTACTGAAGCTTTTTGCTTGATTGAAGCTATCCCCTAATAGCTGAGACATTCTATCCAAGGCGGAACCATATAAATATAAAATATTCAGGCTTCTGTATCTTATATGTATGATTTTCTAATCAATTGAATCACACCGTATCCTGTACTATTTGAAAGAGAAATATAGTTTAATTTAAATCTTTGTTCCGCTAACTGAATAAGATACAAATTTTACAGCAACAGTCAAATATACTTAAATACAAAAAGGATTTCAATGAAGAATCAGTTATTTATGCTTAAAAACGCTCAAAGTTATAGTCACCATATCCTAGTCCATTTCTACTTAAATTAAATTTTAAGAACTGTTTTAAAAAATGCGTTCCTTATTGGGATATGTGGTCTTATTAAAATTGTTCGGTCTTGATAGGAAAAATGTTTCTGGTTAACTTGGTGTCTTAAATATTGATTGGAGAGTCTGCACATTAAGCGGTTGACAATTATTATTCGTTTGTTTTATTTAAATGGCGCCCAACAATAGGCTTTGGTAATTAAAAAAAAAACCTGCGCAAGTAAAGCAAAATTGGCCATTGTTGAGCTGGTGTAATTCTGAAGAAATCAGTTTATATATGCAAATAAGATTCCGAGGTCTAATAAGAAGAAAATAAAGAACATAATGGTGTATTTTTCAGTCCGAAAAAAAATCTTTAAATTCCACTGCATAACCAGTGTCCTGAAAGGAAAATAAGGGTTGAACATAAAGAATGAGGGCAAACTATGTGCGGAATAAAACCTCGAAGCCCTTGATACAAACATATAATTACTTTACACTTTTCTCGTTTGCATTTTTGCTTTAAATAGGTCCTATCCTTCCTATCACTGGCCGAAATACACGTATATACACTCCGTACTTCAATACATATGTATATACATTTCCATGTCATGTCCCAATTAAAAGATAGTCGCAGCCGATGTGCTATTTCTTTTAACATTTACAATACAGTATTTTACGACTGCAGTGAGCTCTGCAAATGGCATCAAATAATTAGGTATACTATAGACCAAGCAACATCAAACATCATCATTATATCCTAATAACAACATGCGCTTCCTATCTCTCATGACATTAATCATTTCATTATTGATTTCATTATTTTATTAGTTTTCTCGGATGTTATTATTTTTAATTTTTCAACATTGATTTCCAAAACAAGTGAACAAACTCTGGTGTGTTTTGTTGTGTGTTCCAACATCTATTAGCAACTTCTACTAAATTCTGCAAAACCAATTTATATTCTAATTTTAGGCGATTCCACTTATCACATGAAGATCTTAGTGCCTGCCGTAGCGTCAGGTGCCATCATTGGCAAGGGCGGCGAAACAATTGCCTCCTTGCAAAAGGACTCTGGCGCTAGGGTGAAGATGTCGAAATCACATGACTTCTATCCAGGTGAGTTATTTATTCGTCATTAATGTCTGATTCCATTTTAATGAATTTTTTTTTCTGTTCACAAATTAGGTACTGCTGAACGTGTTTGCCTCATTACGGGTTCCGTCGATGGCATAATGAATGTCTTAGATTTTATTATGGACAAAATCCGTGAGAAGCCAGATTTGACGACAAAAATCGTTGACATCGACTCAAAACAAGCCCAAGAGCGAGATAAGCAAGTGAAAATCCTAGTTCCCAATTCGACGGCGGGCATGATCATCGGTAAGGGTGGTGCCTATATTAAACAGATTAAGGAAGAAAGTGGATCGTATGTGCAAATATCGCAAAAACCCAAAGACATCTCACTACAAGAACGATGCATCACAATAATTGGCGAAAAGGAGAACAATAAAAATGCCTGCAAAATGATTTTATCGAAAATCGTTGAAGATCCACAATCGGGCACGTGCCTAAATGTCTCCTATGCCGATGTTAATGGTCCGGTGGCAAATTTTAATCCAACCGGATCGCCATACGCTACAAATCAGAATGCAATCAATTCGAGTACGGCGTCATTAAATTCAACGCTTGGTTCGGCAATCGGTGGTGCTGGTAGCGCCGCAGGGTTACTAGTCAATGGAACGGGCATTAATTTATCATTAAATCTGGGTGCACCAAATCCTGCACCTAATTTGGCTGTGGCTACACAACTTTTGGAACACATTAAGGTGAGTTGAGAAGTAATGTTTTAGTGGTGGTTGTTTGTCAATTTGCGTCGTTTTATTTTTTTTGTTTTTGAGTAAGAGAAAACCGTTTGCCGACCGGGTGTTATTGTTTTTTGAAACTTAATGGAACCCTAAAAAAAATCCTTGTTTCTCTCGCATAAGTTAGGGAAATTGTAAAAATCTCCCGAACCCAGGCAATTTGTATTGCTTTAGATTCTAATAGTTTATGGCTCAATTTCGTTAACTTCCACTCGCTTGCGAAAGAGCTTAAAATATAACATTAAACTGACAATACAATACCTAATAACCGAAAAAGTACCTAAAAGTAGCTTCGGTTCACATACGGGCAAAAACCAAGCGCTTTTGCTACATAGAATTATGCTTTGTCATACATGACCCAAAAGTTAAACATGAAAGGACTTATCTCTATTACGCCTACGGTTTCCAGTAATATGCCTAAAGTCTTTTCAACTCTTCACCCATTTCCGTGATTATTTCTCATGTATTTCTCGCTCGATAAGATATTTTCCCATCTTCGGTTAACGGATACGATGGCGCTCTTGATGTGGTTTCTGAAAACATCCCGAGAGATAGCCCAACACGTTTGAAGACATCATCGACGATTGCCATATGCGGAAAAAAAGTTTATAATAGTACGTTTTAATAACAAATTAATGTTTTTATAATGTTTTAATAATGCGAGAAATCAAGAAATGATATTGTTTATGCTAAGTGGCCTTCATTTCAAAATTTGCTTCTAGAAAAACTGGAGCCAGAAAATGTAACTTGTAACATTGAATTTATATAACAAACGTGTAACATAAATATAGCAATACGTAATAAGCTACATTTTAATTGTCTTAATAGGGACAGCTCTTCTTTCCAAAATATAAGCAGTAATAAGTCTAATATCTATCAACTATCGGTATTGGCCGGATTATCATTTCCTTTCAGTGAGTACCTTTTTAGATCGTGATGAGCCGATTATGTTGCCTACATGTCTACCTTCAAACAAACAGCTGTCAGAGTTTTGGGCTTTTGTCTGCTATACAACTCTTATAACTATTTTACTTGTTCTAAAATTAATATATTTTAAGAACTACTGCCAAAGAAAAATAAAAAATGAATGGAATGCATTGCAAGAGGCAAGCCTAAGGTCCTATATTAATATTCATAAAAAAAATATAACAAATTCAAAAATCTCACACGATAGGTAAACACAATATCATTAGTTTAACTCATATACCATCCAACGCGGAAAATACTTTTGGTTATTTAGAAACTGATTTGTCTGTAGGTTCCCCCTCTTATCATACAAATAATTAACAAAATCATAAACAATCTTTAATCAGCAACAATAAATTAAATTTAGAATAATGGTGGACACTATCCCGAAGACCTTTCGATGCTGTACGACATGTACGACAGGTACGACAGATGTAATCGTAATCACTGGAGCTATCAGCCTACTGCTGTACGTATGGTCACTTACTATAAACAAAAATCATGTAGACTCACAAAGTTAAGATGAGAAGAGCCTCTGTCTTATCGTTTCAAGATAAATTCTCCTTAGTTTAGATCGTATTTTCAAAATTGAGTCTGGGAAGATTTTTCCAAATCCTTTTTTTTTTTCTTGCTTTTTAATTTAAAACATTTAACTAATTCTTTTTAATTTATTTTCATTTAACAACTTGTTTTGTACGGTTGGGACGGTTGTTTTTTTTTCCCTGATATAGGGCAGTTTTTGTCAAGCTTAGCTTCATTGTTTCTGTCTTCGAAAAGTTTTCAAATCTCAATACACTTGGGTATTTGAATAATTTTCTCACCACAATTCATCAAACAAATCAAATTATATTCCTTGTAATATTTATACTATTTTTATAAAACAATAAGTTTTCTTTATTTTATTTAGGTGGCTATGCGAGGGTCTGGTTACTCCGAACAAGCAACTACAGAAGTATGTGCGGCATTGGGCGTTCTCGCTAAATACGGTGTCCTCGGAATGGGTGTCGGAGTGCCGCATACCAATGGAGCACACACCGCATCTGTTGGATATTTAGGAGCATTGGAACAATCGGCGGCTGCAGCAACAGCGGCAGCGGCAGCTGGTAATGTTTTTGGTGCTGTTGGGCAAGTTAATTTAGAACAGTACACAGCAGCTGCGGCAGCTGCTGCTGCTGCCGCCCGTCCCTCACAATTGGAAGCTGCAGCGGCTGCTGCTGCGCAATTCGACCAATTACGACATTTTGGATCCCAAGCAGCCGCGCCAATTTCCATTAATAATAATAGCTTTGGCCTGGCAGCTGCTACTGGTGGTGCTGGACAATCACTTGGTGCGACGCAAGTGGGTGGACTTAGCAAAAGTCCCACACCGGGCGATTTGGGAGCAAAGGATAGCAAGAATGTTGAAATTCCAGAAGTTATTGTTGGCGCTATTTTAGGTGGGCCCCATTTTTATTACCCCTATTAGTTTATTTTTGTTTTTTTTTTTTTTTTGTTTCCAATTTAAATGCAAATTCCCTTTATGTTTATTATTATTCTCTTTGAGAAAAGAAACAACTCTTTTTGTTTAACATTGTTCGTGTCACAAACGAGAGTACCTATACATAGATGTATATGATTTTTTTTTTTTTCGTTTTTGAACGTGATTTTTATATTTGATTAGGGCGAAAATGCTAATAGTGTAGGTTCTTCTTATTATATACAAATTAGGAGTTAAATTCTATGAAAAAACAATTCACAAATGTTTATGTATGAAAACAAAGCCCCGTGTGTTAATATTATTCTGCTCATGGCTATAGTGGCACTGCAATATCTAGTCAAAATCTTGCCGTATTTGACCGCATCAAATCATTGTATAAAAAAAACACACACCACTAAAATCGTAATCAGAACGTTCAGCAGACATAGAATTAAATAAATAAGAATTCATCATTTTTTTTTCAAAAAAAAAAAAAAAAAAAGTAACTGTGATTGAAAACACCTCTATACATAATTATAAATACTTATGAATAGTATACAACGAAACAATCAAACAACATTCCTTATCTCATTGTATTCATTGTGTAGTTTTTGTACAGGGTGTACCATAATGTGGGGCGATATTTTACTCACGTAACTCTTCTCATCTATAATAAGAGTTTTTATTCAGCCAAACTTGATTTTAGGCTAATGCAGATAGTAGTGTGCGTAATTGCTGATTAAGAAGTTAGTGAAATTAGTTTTTCTTTTATATAAATAAAAGTTATTTGAACGTTATATCAATGTGTCATGCTAAGGTGAACCACAAACTTAGTGTTATTATATTTTCCTTTGTGAAATTCAAGTTTTTTATTATTCACACAACAAATAAATTAAAGGAACAGCCATCTGTCAGTTGATGAAACTTATTAAGTTATTAAGTAAAAAAAAAAAAAAATGTCTTGATATACAATTTGTAGGCATTTTTAAAGAGAGGAAGTACTTTGCTCTCTTTTAAGTTGTAGCCACCTGCCCAACACTGGCCAAGTTGAACTAACATGTTGAATGGGAGCAGACCTACTGAATGAAGCAAACCTAAACGAATGAAGCGATGTTATCAAAGTAAGATTTATCGCTCAGCATGGGTTTCGAAACCTCGCCAAATTCATTGCTTATATAGATGAGAAGGACATGATTACGTATCGCCACCATAAGGACACGCAGTATTTTTTCAAAATCTCTGCTAAAATACCCATTATTTCCATCTAGCACAGTTTTTTCTTTTTCTCAAAAAAAAAAAAAAAAAAAAAAACATTCCAAACTACTAAGAAAAAGACTTGTTTTTATTATGCCTGGCAACGCTGGGGATTTTTACTCACTATTCTTTCAAAACACAACCAGAAGTGTAACTTACAAATCTGTAGATACTAGTTCAATTTGTTATCTTCCAATAACCAATAACTCAACGTTATTGCATTAATATATCTAATAAGTGTCTTATTCCAAGGAATGGTTAAACAAATCACTTTTGGTTATGAAAACATTCCACATATCTGTTGAAATTCCAAGATTCCATTCCATATCGCCAACTCAACGCATTTTTTCACATTAAACAAAAATTATATAATCACATTTTATGATATTTTTCTTATAGTTAAGGATAGTTAAAAATGATATATAATATATACTTAGGGCTATTACACACTTGTTAAAATTTGGATATTTTTTAATTTGTTTAAATCGATATACCTCAAATCAATTGTATATTTCTACAGGTAATAATTAGTTTTTAATCAAATTATATAATATACATATAACTAATTAGGCATTAGGTAGGTGTGGTGTATGCAACGAATATCTATATTTTTTTAAATACATTTTTATTTTAATTATTAAAAAAAAAGACAACGGAAATAATAAACAAAAGAGCTACAAACAATTTTATTAAAAAAAAACCAATGAAACCAAACAAATTGCAGGTCCAAACGGTCGTAGTTTAGTTGAAATTCAACACGTATCTGGCGCTAATGTACAAATATCTAAAAAAGGCATATTCGCTCCTGGCACTAGAAATCGAATTGTCACAATAACTGGTCAACCGAATGCCATCGCAAAGGCACAGTTTTTAATTGAACAGAAAATCAACGAGGAGGAGAACAAGAGGGCGCGCCAAATTCCATTAACCACTGTTGTGAATTAGAGATACAAATCGCGTGTGTATGGATATTAAAAATAAAAAAAAAAATAAAAGAAACAAAAAAATACTATAAACACTCAGATACACACAAACACACACACACGAACACTTTTCTTTATATTTTTAATTGTTAATTTACTAGAAACAAAAAACAAAACAATTTTTAAGAAAACAAACGAACCTAATTTACACCGAAAAACCTTTAAACGCAGTTAAACAATTAAAGCAAACAAATTGTTTAAGTAAAAAGAAGCAAACAAACAAAAATATATAGAAAAATTCGTCTCTTATTCTGCACATAGTTAAATTTTTAAACAGAGGAATATTTATTTATAAAACAAAACAAAAAATAGAAAATTGTTTTTGTGGTACTAGAGAAAACAAAAAACATTTTTTAGTCTAATTCAAACAATGGTGTCCACAGATTCGATTAATCTAGTAAAAAAAAAACAATATAACATTTCCAATAAGTTGTGAATGGAAACAATTGTACTTTTCTAGGTTTGTTTGAAGAAAAAAAAATTGTGTATGATACAACTACTTACTATCTGTACCATTCTTATCCAACAAAAAATGTGAATGAACATGAGCGTTTTCAGTGATATCCTCAGGAGGATTTTTTGTATCCTTTCTGTGTCTGTTGTATAGAGTTAATTAATAAAAAGAAACTAATATGTGATCCAAGGTAAATATTTATTAATTTTCATAATTTACATTTTTTTTACCTTTTTTTTTTGTATAATTTAGTGTAGGCATACAATTTATTTACTTTTTTTTCTTTATGCACCTTAACAAAAAGGTAAACCAATTTAATTTTCTTTGTAGTGGTGTGAATCCTTTTTTTGCATTTCTCTAGTTTGGTTCTTGCTGCAACAATATAAACTTAGTTCAAGTATACCTTTGCAAGGATTTGTCTTTTCTTTTTCTTTATAATACGAAATGGTGACTAACAAAAAAAAAAAAATAAAAAACAATTAAAATAAATTGGAAAAGAAACTGAAAAAAAAAAAAAAAAAACCCGCATGAAGAAATTTCAGCAAAGTTTGCATTGATATATTATTAACGATGGATTACTTTGATTTGTATAACAATTGGATTAGTGGTAATGTGTGCGCGCCCCTTTTGTCTTATTCGACTTGATTCAGAGAGTTAAAAAAAAAACAACAACAACTAAAGCTCTTTCAACAAAATAACAATAAAACCAAATTGACAACATCGATTTCGATTTCTACTTACAATTTATTTTTACATTGGCATATAAAAAACAAATATGTTATCTGCAACCATATCCGCCAGGGGTAACCGAATACGTTTTTTAGATTATTATTATTTTTTTTTTTATCGAAAAACTGTTGTGCTTTTGATGATATTCTCCACTTTTTACAATTTAACGCCATCACAATTTGCTTAGCTAATAAAGTTATGTAATTATTATTTTATAAATAGTTTTGATATAAGTTTAATGTTTTTACTTTTGTTATTTGTGCAATTTTTGATTTTTTTTTTGTTTAATTTAAATATTATTTTTCGTTTTACTTATTTTCCTTTGTTGTGTGTAATAAAGCAAAGAAAGACATTACAAAGTTATTCTTATAATAATACATACATATTATATACGATAAAAAAAAGACCAGGTTTAGTCTTATTCACTTCATAATGCTAGACGTTTAGCCTTATCATTAGAGAAAGATTTATTTCATTTTTATCTTTATTACATTTGAGATGTATAAACAAAACATTGTATATTACCGACACAACTTTATCTCTTTTCTTGTTTTTTTTTTTATCATACACCATAATTTTGTTGTTTTTATTGATTAAAAAAGAGTTTATATATTTTATGTATACAAAAATAATATAGAAAATAAATTTTTATGTTTCAAACGTTGCTAGTGCTTGTTTTTAATTTTCTTACTACTTTTTTGGGTTATTCTTGTCTGAAGAAAATCAAATTGCTCATTGAAGATTTACATAATAGACAAAAAAAAAGAATATAAGTTCACATCAAACCATTTCGCTCCTTAAACCACATATTATCATTCGACTTCACTGAAAACGCTCATCATCCGATATAAATCATTACCTTATTTTTATTATACTTTTGTTCTTTAACTAAATATATATCTACATAACGTTGTTATGAATAGTTCTTATAAATATATATATATAACTAAATAAAAATACAAACATTGTTGATTATTTTTTTCTTTTTCTTTTTGTTAAAGATCAAAAATATATATATATGTATACATGAATAGTTCTAAGCCATTTGTATTAGAGAACATTGTTAAAGTTTTTTTTTTTGTTAAAGGTAAATGAGTATATACATATGTATGTATGTATACATATATATTGTGCAATATGTTAAATAAATAATTTACGAAGATAATCCTTGTGTGTCGGACAATATAAATATTTTCATTTGTTCAATTTTAACATAATATTATATTGTATAACAAATAATAATTACATAGATGCATACATAGCTGAAAATCTACATCACATTTATTGTTAACATTATGATCATTATGCATCTAAACACAAATCTACATTTAAATTGTTTTCTTTTTTTTTTACCAAAGGATGACCATTAATAATAATAAAAAAAAAAACAAGTTTCAACCAAACAGGGTGTTTTCGGACAGTACATATTTCTATTTTTAGCACGGTAACACTGTTGTGCATGAACAAAGTTAAGGAATACGAAGAAAGATGTTAAGTGTATACAATTTAATGCCGGGGTTTGTCTTGTCAGGTCACACCTGTCGTGTTTGTCCTTACCTTCAATCTGATGTATGATATATTTAACTAGCTGCGCTGAAGGCAATATATAGCCAAGATTCCATTATCCGGCATCATTCAGGACCGGCGATCTGATCTGCTTGAATGAATATGTGCCTAAAACTACTGGGTTTATGAAAATGAAAAAAAAAAGAGGGAGTTTGGTAACATATGTTAGTAAGCGTTAGAAAAATTGTTTAATCTGGGTCATTTTTAAACATATTTTTCGTTAGATACTGTGCCCAAATCTTTACATGTCACTTAACTGTATTATTAAAGTAAGTGTGTTCGGCCTTTGTGTATATAGCTTAAACTAAGCTGATCATATATAATTGACTTGAAGAGGGATTTGTCAATTTTTTCTCATAGGGTGCACCAAGTCATTTTCCGGATTTTTTTTCTAATCAACTTGATAATGCCTTTGTTTGTTTCCTGGCTATTTTGTGTCGTGAAGTTGTAAAGATTTTGCGGCGATTTTTCTAAACTCTAGTTTTATAGAATTTTGCAAAAGGAAGTCTGTAGTTTGCAATCTAGGGGAAAAGGTCGCGGGTTTATGTATTCAAAAGAGTCTTAATTTTATTTGGTTGTTGAATACTATTATCGAATCAAAACTCAAAGAAGGCTTCTAGTTGAATTTAATTCCAAATTTAATATTTGGTGAATTGTTATGATCGCTATAATCCTGATCATGACCTCGCCGGACAAAAACGAAGAACAAGAAGACATTTTGTGAATTGTATTCACCGTGATAGAAATTAATCCATTTTTTTTCCTCAATCACAATTTTTTAAGAGAGAAACTATACTATTAGAATGGAATCCACAGCTGCTGCTGCACATTTTCAAAATCAAGCCATCGCGATCTCTGCCTAGAGAAGCTTCACCGTCAGACACCTAAGCCTAAGTTTAGATTTGGTGACGTAAGACTCTAGCGTCTTTCGCGCCGCATGACTATTTATGAAGAAGATGGCTATATGGCAATAAATGTATAGTTAATTATTTGAATGCATATTTCGATCTCAGAAAACTGCATAAATTTCATTTCGAAAGAGACTGGTTACAAATTAACATTGTTTCTCGTTTCTCGTAACGAATTTTCCGAATTGATTTTATTTAAGCTGGAATTCGAATGAAACTTTGTATTTAGATTACCTATCCATACAAGTATATCGGAATAGGTAGTCAGAACTTTTGCAACGCTCTGCTGTGGAATGTAGGTATTGTGCCATAATTTACAGTCAAAGTCTATTCGTATGAACATTGAAAACTTTTATTGATTTCAGCAGATCGCGAATTTCAGGCATCAGTTTCTACTGCCAATTTCCTATTTGAGGTTAAGTTCGAATGAATAGGTATTTTATTAGCTAGCGAATAAACGTGTAACGCGTTTTAATGTGGATTGTGAATAAAAGTTGAAAATTCGCTGTGACAGTTTGACAATTCAAAAGTGTGTTCGCATTTTAACAATTCATTCGATCACTCGCATGTGAATTGGCTTTTATAGGGACCATTACAGTTATAACATTTCAGGAATATTTCTTTAGCTCAAGCTAAAACCAATTAAATCAAACTTTAAACAAAGAAAACGGATACAAATGTTGCTAATGATATAGTTAGTCGGTCTTGTTTTATGCTTGCTTGAGATCGTAGGTCCCTATACAAAAGAAAACAAATAAAGGATTTTGGTTTCGCAAAATGGTGCTAAGAGATAAGACATCTCAAAATTGATGTTTTCTTTTCTATGTAAATAGTTTCCATGCCGGGCTACATGAATGATTTTGAGAACTAAAACTAACTTGCAAAGTTTAAAGGCAGACATTTTTATTGAATAAACAGCTCTTGGACTCCTTTGTGTTTTTTTTTTATATTTCTTTTAAGTCGATACTTAAGACATGAGATTAATGGATATTTACACCTGAATAAACCACTATTTCAAATCAGTGCATTGATTTCGTTTTCAGAAATTCGTAATTTTTTTTCTATATCTTTACATGCTATTTTTCAAAATTGTGTCATTAAACATTTTTTTACACACTCACACACAAACACCATTTCATAACTCTTTTATCAGAACAATTAATTCAAAGTACTGGATCTGTGATATGTAACTAAAAAAACGTATTTAATAAAACCAAGATGGCTTATACTTTCAACTAAAAAAAAAAATAAATAAAAATAAAATAATTAAAAAAAAAAAAAAAACAAAACTAATTAACTTGTCGGTCACACAAGGACCACTTTATCGCTAACCCATAAAGATTAAAAGCGAAAATATTTTCTTTTTCGTGATAAATTTGTTTCAGCAACAAAGTATTTTTGTTCTTAGTTTAATGCTATACAAATACAAGTCTATTAACTACAGTTAAAACTACCATGATTATATTTAAACAAATTATATGCATCTATTAAATGAACAAGTGCATACGCATATATAAACATATTTATATCGAATAAAACTAAAACATTGTTAGCAATAGAGATAATATATGAAAACAAAAAGTCAGTTACAGTTAGTATGTATGATATGTGCAAAACAAACATCGTTAATTAACTATCAAAATATTATAAATTAATTTTTCCTTTCAAATAGTGATCAATAAAAAAATATTGGTATATATACAGAAAAAATAGAAACAAAATTGTTATAATAATATCTTAGGCTAAAATATGTAAAAAAAAACACATTAATATATTAAACTAAAATTTATTTTCTTTTTCAAATAAAATTATAATATTTTAAAAAAACCAAATGTTAGTTTTTTAATTTTTTTTCCAAGTATTAAGACCGATAACAAACATAGAAGTAAAGTGTTCTAGCTGCATGACATTTTTTCTAGTACCTTAAACAATCAATCGAGAGATCCTATCTAAACAAATATATTTACATTTCAGTACAATAAGCAACATAAACTGAATTTTGTCATATATTAAAAGAAAAATAAAGAGAAAGATAACTCACACGGAATATTTTAATGGTAATTTAAAAACTCTCATTCCAAGTTGGAGTGAGCTAGGTATACGCATAACACCAAAAAAAAAAGAAAATGTATGCCTTCGTTTCTTAAAATATATATTTTTCCAACTAGATAAACAATGACAATTTTTCATTATATAGATGCATTACTCAAATAGATTTAAATCATACTTAGTATGGTTTTTTTTATGTAGAGTAAATTAATATTCAACGTTTTTTCACATATTTCTCCACAAACATCGATTTCTCTCAAAACAATTTTTAAAACAATTATAGTTTATTTTGTATTTTAAACAAAAACCTTAACTTATTAAATCTAAATAAAAAAAATCATTAAAGTACCTAACTACAATTTCTATTGATGCAATAAATTAATATAATATAATCTCGTAGTTACATTTGAAACATTGACGACATCAATTAAATTTGGTCAAACAAATAACAAAACATTAAAATAAATAATTTAAAACTATGATCAAAGACACGACAGTGCTAAATCATACATAAAAACAAATATATATATATACAATAAAAGAAAAGTTAAATTATACATAAGTCCTCTATACATAATTCAACAAAATGTTTAGAAAATTTGTTAAAAAGAAAATTTAAACATAAATGTATTTACAATGAAAATAAAAACAAAACAGTATATTGCATATATATCTATGTACAATACATAAATGTAGAATTAAAATACGAACGGAAAGAGAAAAACAAATACAGAAATACATTTATTAGACGAATATTGCTGTGCAATAAATAACAAAAAAAAAAAAAAAATACAAATGAAAATATAAATAAATTCATTCTTCTTAATTTAGAATTAAAATAATTAAACAAACGGTAGATAGAAAAATTGCATGCAAAGCGGCGTGCCTTTCACCTTATAAAGGAGAAAGTGTGTTACGTAGATATTTAAAATATAACATATTTACATAAACAATAAAAAAACAAAATTAAAAAAAATATATAAAGATCTACAGGGCGGCGTAAAATTCATGAAAAGTATTAACTAATCCCTCTTTACAGTGCGCACCCTGATCATTTTCTCGTCGGCATACTTTTTGCCATATTTACTTCATTTCATAGAGAATTCATAAAGCAAAACAAAAAAAAAAAAAACTTATTATAACAATATATTAATAACGTAAAAGAAAAATAAAATTGCATGAAACATTATATCGTCATTACATAAGTACCTTTAGAAAAGTATGTGTCACGCATTCAAACAAAATTAAAATTAATAATAACAAATTCAAATCCACTACATAAAAAACCTTCGATTTGACAAAAAAAAAAAGAAAAGGAGTTCCTCTCAAAGATTAAAAATCAAAATCTCCTATTCTTGCATACTTTCCAACTACTTACGGAGATAGAGTTTTTAAATTTGCCTAATAATCTTAAAAAAAACCTTACTATTTAATAGACAACAGTTTTCCCCAATAAGGATCGAAAACTCTTGTCTAAACCTTAAAGAAACAGACGAATGTGGAACAAGACAAACTTTGCTCAAATGTACACGTTTTCCAGTCTCATATTTATTTTTATTATTTTCTTGTTTCTTCATAACATTTTTTTTACTAAAACAAATTACACAGTAAAAATTGCTCACTATTTTTGTTCTTAAAAAAAAAAAAAACATCTTCATGTAAAAGTTAAATTAAAAAAAAAAACTCTTCTCACATCACTCAGACTCATAATTGAACTAAAATAACAAAAAAAAAAAAAGAGAAAAAAAGAAGAAAAAACAACAAAAATCTATTATGATTCGACTGTGATAATAATAAAAAACAAAGAAAAAATAAATTTAATTAAAAAAAAAAAAAACAATATTATATATATATATACATTCATATATATACAAGTTTAAATTTGAATAGTATTACGAAAATAAAAAAAAACAAATGATAATAAATTTAAATAAGAGCAGAAATAAGTTTAAAATATAATTAAAAAAAATAAACCATTATGCCGTCTTGACGATCAGTTTCGAGATGAACGAAATATGCGCATTTTTTTAGATAAAAAATAAAACAAACCATGTTAATCGAAATGTGCTCTTAGGCTTAAAACTCGAAAGTTTTCTTTTATTAAAGATTCACAGTAAATAAACAAATATATAAAAAATAACATACAATTTTAAAACATCAACGAGAGCAAGGAAACGTGAAACAAAACCATCTTTATTAATTAATAACTTCATATCGTAATTGATTTATTTATTTTTTATTCTGCAGTAAATATACGCGTAAAATTCAATTCAATTGCTTAATTCTTATTATTACATTGACGAAGATTATAATAGTTTTATTATTTCTTGAAAATTTCATTAATAAATTACTGAGGACATTAAGTCTGCAAAGTATACAAATTTATTTAACTAAAACTAAATTATTTATAAACATGGAGATGATACGTTTCAATTTTTATTAAGTGCTGGAAAAAAGTTAAGAGAATGAGAAAAAGTGAAATTAAGAATAAAACAAATTAATTAAAAGAATAGAGAAAATATATTTGTTAAAAATCGTACATATTTTACCGTAATAATAAATAAAAGTATATGAGAAAATTTAGTTGGAGTCTGATTTGAACAACGGAGAATCAAATAATAACAGAAGGCGATTTTCAGACGATTTTATGTGGAATTGTTTGGGAAATCATTAGACGATCGTCGTGAGTTCAGTGATTGGGTGCTTGAACTTCGCTTGAACCAATGAACTCGATTAAATCATAATTCTAGATTCGATGGGCATGAATGTCACGGCATATTCGGATACCGTACTAATTATAGTTCAGGGAAAGTTCTATTGAGTTCATATTGAGTGAAATTATGGAAATTGATCTGATTAAACTCACAGCTAGAAATAGTGCGCTCAGTCTGCACACAAAATTGAAAATAGTCAGGGATTGTCGAAAGGTAATACAACCATCGTGTGTCCCTGAAATGGACCAGAAGTGAATTAAGCAAATCCCTATACTAATCCCCAGATTCACAGTGGAAGTTTAAACTACACTTTTAGTTTAAACTTCAGTTCAACAATTAATTTGCTTTCACAGTTTCGTTTAAACCTTGAACAGAATTCATGTTGTTTAAGTTAAACGTCAGTATTCTACCGTTTAAACCTCAGATCACTTGACACAGTTGCCGATTGTCAGAAACATACAAATATTTGACGTTGTTTTGCGTGTTCTTTGAAAGAAAGGACAAGGAATAATTTTGGAAAAGTCGTATAATAGGTAAGTAGCTACAGTACAATACTGCCAAATTCTATTAATTAAATTTAGTTAATCTGAGTTCAATCGAACTGAAGTTCAGATTACATTGTGAAACCGGACGAGTTGAACGTCAAATTTAAACTAAAAGGTTCAGGTTCAGTTGAATTTGTGAAACTGGGGGTATAATAAATATGAGGACAGGAATCCTGTCTGACGACTGTCTCTTTAGTAAGCAAGCCAAAAGACACATAATTATGGTAACGATGGCTATTACAGAAAGGCGGTTAATTTTTAGATCAAATGTTTGACAGCAAATCATGCCACACCTCAGATCGTACATGAATTATAACAGTTCTTCTTCAGCAGTTGTGGTGGCCAGACCGGTTTTTAATTTTTTCAGTGATTTTTCGTAATTTTTCTGGTATACGAGGTAAGTGATAACGTTTGTGTTTATAATATATTTAAGTTAATTATAATATTTGATTGAATTTTCTTTCAAATCGGATATGGGTTCTCGAGTTGGCATAGCGACATATCTCCGCCGACATATCTCCGCCCAGTACATTTTTCGAGCGGAATTATGTCGCTTTTTTTCTGGCGGAGTTATGTCATTTTGAAAACGTCATATCTCCGCGCGGAGCTATGTCGCATTTAAAACGACATATATCCGCCGAATTAAGAACGACATATCTCCGCGCGGAGATAGGCGTCTGTAAGAAAGTTTGGTGTATTTAAAGTATGGGATGGGTGGCTCGCTTCGCTCGCTAACAGGATTTTAACCCTTTTTTCGCAGGGTTTAGCCGCTCACGCGACTTCGTCGCTCCGCTAAGGGTATGTCAACAACTGTCTGGCAGGCGCCTGGAGCTAAATTTTAATTATATTTACTCTGGGGTATTTAGCAGTATGTATAATATTTTTAGTCAATAAAAATACATGCACTTTTCTGTGTTTTGAAAACTTCATATCTCCGCCAAACTAAGAACGACATATCTCCGCGCGGAGATATGTCGTTTTAAAACGTCATAACTCCGCGCGGAGATATGTCGCTTGAAAACGACATAACTTCGCGCGGAGATATGTCGTTCTTAGTTCGGCGGAGATATGTCGCGCGGACTTATGTCGCTACCCCCTCGAGTTATGAGACGATGCCTTTTATAATAGCAGTACGGACTCGAATAAAAATCATGATTTCAGCAGTACGTTATACTTATAATATATATAGAATGTTTCACTTACTGATTTTTAAAACTATTCTTGGTACCCCACCATGGAGCAGAATCGTCTTTTTAGGGCAGTTTTAAATTTTCTATTTTTGAAATTATCTGGGTGCAGTTAACTTTTAAGAAATTATGGATTTTTGTAGTAAAATAATCATAGCTTTCAATAAAATTTAATTATATTATTCAAATATTTATTCTGGGAAAAAAATTAATTAAAGTCTGCCGAAAAAAGTGTTGAATCTGCCCCACCCTACCCTATTTAAATAGAAATAGAAATAGGAAAATACGGGAATATAATATCAAGCGCTTAAAAGTAAAACGATCTTAATTTACGAAAAGTATGAGCAATTCGCAGCAGATCTATTTTCTAGTTTTCTGTTTTCTTAAATGCTGTGAATTGAATAACCATCAATGTTTGCTGTATTGAGATTGAATAGGATAAGACTATGCTAACTTAGTATCTACCGATTTTTGTAGAGGGTTAGTATTATTAACTATGGGGGGCAGAAGTCTATCTCCGCCCATTTTATTATTTTTTTGTAGGTCCAACCTCGAAACATTTTAGCTCAATCCAATCCCGCCCACATCAAGTCAGAAACCTCCGCGGTGCGCAAAACAATTCACCAAAGTTTCAAATTGTAATCGGATGAATGGTTTAGGAACACATAGAAGACGAACAAACAAATCTACATTAATTTTCATAGGTACCTAGGTATATTAGATATAATTCCGTTTATGAAGGTTAATTAAATAAAAAAAAAATACTGACTTAACTGTGTAAAAAATTAACATTTGAAGAGTACAAAAAATGAAGCTCTTATTTCTTTGAGGGTTTTGGTGGACAGTCCGGCTGGTTGAATGGATGGGCGGCCTTAAATGCTGGATTGCTCTCCAATTCGCGATCAATACGCAGAATGATTGGATACGGTTGAAGGTCAATATCAAACCTAAGAAAAATGACAGCCTTCCTAAGGAAACTATTTCGTATTAATGTTCAAAAAATGCATACCGCCTGGCATTGAACACCTGTGGAATCAGGCAACAATCAGCCATGGTGATTTGATCTCCAACACAGTATTTCCCCGCTGAATTAGAAAGTACCCTCTCGACGGCACGAAATCCTCTATTGATAAAGTGTTGAGGCCATTCCACTTTGTTTTTCTCACTAAGACGATCACGGACACATAGATTTTGAAGGGGTTGAATACCAGATGATATCATCTCACAGATTTCACGAGCTTTAGTTCTCTTATATGCATCTTGTGGTAGTAGCGGTGCCTGGGGTCTAGTTTCGTCCAGGTAGTGCATAATAGCCACGGATTCGATTAATGTATGACCGTCTAGGGAAATTTTGTTAAACCAATCATGTACCACATTACTTTGACCCTTCGACTTACCAATGTGCAAAGCAGGCACTTGCCTCATGGGGTTTATTTCGTGGTAGTCATCGCTGTGCTGATCAGACTTGACGAGGCTAACAGCCTTTATGTCATATGGTATTTCCTTTAGGTTTAGAGCGATACGAACTCGATACGAACAGGAGCTGTGCCAATACGAATATAGTAGGGCCTTATCGGATGGAACTGAGGATACGTTCTTTACCGTAACAGTGAGAAACTGGTTTTTAAGTGCTAGTTTTGTTATCACTTTAAATGTGTTAGCTCTGAACAAGAAGCTCATGTTGTATTAATTTTGTCTCACGATAAAAGTATGAACTTGTTTACATCAAGATCACGAGTACTAGTATAATAAGTTCCTCAATTCTTTATTTTCAGTGAAAATGTTATTATTGCCAATAGTTCTATCAGTAGTTTTATTTGTTTTTAAAAATTTATACATAATAATGTTTTCAGAAAACATATGCCGCGATCAGCTGATCATCTATGACAGCAAAAAAGCTTATCATAGCTTATAGCTGTTCTGTTAAAAGCTTCGATGTGGTTTATAGGGTAAATATTGTTCGGTTCTGACCACAAATAAAAATTAAATTGTTATAATGACAGGTGCTTGTGGACGGAGATTGTTGGCCAGATCGTCATCATGAACCAAGGATCTGCATCGAAATTAAGAAGAGCTCCGTGCTGCCGAGTATCCGCTTCGAGAAAAAGAAATTCGAAAGCAAAAATCTCGAATGTAAAAATCTCGAAAAAAAAAATCTAGAAAGCATAATCTCGAATAACAAAAATCTCGAATTAATATTAATTTTTGAGACAATGGTAACAATTTGCGAGCGACAAAATTAGTAACACCAAATCTAAAAAAGGTGTTAAAAAGTGAGATACGTATGGGGGGCATAATGCCCCCCTGCTTGTGGTCACTTTAATCGATTTGGAGTAGGTGTAAGGTTGGGTATGTGCAAAGTTCATATTATGGGATTCCCAAAAAAAAAACTGGAATTTACTTTTACATTTTCGTGATTTTTTCGAGATATAACTGCCTTATCGAGGTATCCGTCGGAACGGAAAATTCTCCGATTTTATACGAATACGAATCGGAGGATTTTTGTTTCGAGGTATTCTTCCGAACAGCTTTTCTTTTCGGGAAATATGCAAGGCACACTGGCTTTTCAGTGCGATCAAGTGCGTTTTAAAAACGGTCAAATTGAATTTTTCCCGAACGGGGAACTGTTCATTTTGCGATTTTGACGATACCAAAATATTCTTTTCCGTGAATAATTCCCCCCGGCGGATTCCACGATAGGGGTGATAATACCATTTCCAATTGTTCGCCGCAGCTTCTCACGTTGCGGATCCGAGTGGTCCAATCTGCCGCATAGATACAGCTAAATTTGAGAGTTGGCATTGGTTATATTTAAGGACATAGGTCGATTGCGATTTATTCTCATTGAGCTGCGATTTCAGACAACCCCACAAAAAAAATCTAGCGGTGTAAAATCGCACGATCTTGGTGGCCAATTCACGTCTCCTCTGCTAGAGATAACCATACCCTCAAATCGTTCATGCAGAATGACCATCGTGGCGTCTGCTGTGTGACACGTAGCCACGTTTTGTTGGAACCACATGTCATCTACCTCCATATCGTTCAATTTGGGCCGAAATAAATCGTTTAGTATCGATCTGTAGCTCTCGCCGGTAATAGCCTTAGCAACGTAATTTTCAAGAAAAAATACGGAGCAATGACGCCGCCGACCGGTCTAAAATCGGCACCAAAAACCTTTTTATGGATGCATTGCCAGCTTGGGTGGGTTGGCGTCATCTCATATACGGCAAATTTGGCTTGTTAACATAGCAATCCACAATTCATCCAAAACTGCGCCTCGTCACTAAAGATGATTTTTCTATGGTCATTTCATTATCATTCACCCCTATTGTCGTCGTCGTCTGTCGCAAACGACTGGCGACGTTTGTCGTGTCGAGTCGTTTGGAATTTGGTATTGCGTAACTGAAACGACTCGACTCTCTGAACTCCCACATCCCACATACATTCCACAAACTATGACACATGGGATTTGACATTTCTGTCGAATTTATATTTGGTCTGGTGTTTTGTTTGTGACTTGGTTAATTATTTAATAAAACAAATCAAAAATGAATAGTGTGACATGTTTTTTGAAAGCAGTGATGAAGAAGAAAACCAGAAAAAAGTGCTGGTAAAGTTAAGGAAGGAAATTCGAACCAAATCCAATCCATTGGATTTGCCCGCCATTAAGTGGGTGATAGAAATAATTTAAATTGCATACATTGTGTTAATAACAATTATTTTCAAATTTTAAATGTATTTTAAACTATCGAAGTCGAAGGTGGTCCAAGACAATTCAGAGATAAGGCTATGTCGTCCCATTGCCGATTAACATCACGTTTGGTTAGGCCTTCGTGAATGATTTTGCCAAAGGAATATTTTTCTGCATTTCGTTCACTAAATGTAGAAATTGCCTTTTATTTGTTATCTCCATTCTGCAAAATAACTATAATTGTCTTTTTGTTAACGAAAAATTAAGTACACATACTTTTTTTAACACATTATCACACAGTCGTCCGCAAAATAGTCGACGACAGAAATGTATCATTTCCACGACAAACGTCGTCACAAAACGCCTCACGCAATACCGACGATCGTCGTCGAAAAATACAATCCACATTTTTTGACATTTCAGACGACAAAAGTCGTTTATTTTCAGTCGCCAATACCAAACAGTCGTGTCGCTTTTTTTTAGAGTCGTAAATGACGACGACAATAGGGGTGATTAACTTTGAGCTCCTGGGTCAGTTGGAACTTGAATGGATATAAACCTAAAATTCGCCAAGTTGAAGTCTGCAAAATACCGACTTCTTGTGCACGGCAAAACACAATGCCCAACATCGACCCGACCCGACATCTTTTTCAAATCGAGCTCAAAGCTGATGGAACCTCGTGTAAAGGCGACCTGTGCGTACCGTCTTGCGACGGCCATAGGATAGGCCAACGACGCCCCAGGGCGTCTCAACGCACAGTTGGCGAATCCCTGGTCTAGAGCGATCAGTGACGTTTCATTTGAGTGTATACTCAATACTAGGTCTGTTCCTTTACTTTTGTAGTAAAAATGGAAAGGACTGTCAAAATGGCTGGGGTATGGATAAATTCTATCTCAAAGAGAAAAACTTAAGAAAACACTTTAGTAGTAATCATGACAAATGACAGATGAATTTTGTTTTTCCATAAATTGCATTCGAGTATAAATCCAAGTATATTTGGAAGAGTTTGTACAGACATTCGAGAAGAGTAAAAAAAACTAAGTACATTATTTTCCCGCCTTCTGAATCTGATACCATAGGTACCGCAGAAAAAAACTGATGCCAAAATGGGAGTTTTGTAAGTTTCAAAAGTACTAATAGTCCTATAAGCTGTTTAAACGGATATCAGACCGATGATCTACTTCTTGTGTATTAACGGAATAGCAACCATTTTGAATGCTTTGAATGAATGACGTCTATATTACAAAGAAAAGCAAAATAAGTTCATTTATTTTCTTTTGCTGGTTTTTGTTGACAATCTGGCTGATTAAATGGATGTGCAGCCTTAAATGCTGGATTGTTTTCCAATTCTCGATCGATACGTTGAATGATTGGATACGGACTGAGATCAACATTGAATCTAAAGGAAATTCGTTAAAACAGCAACTTTTGTAGGCAAAGAAAACTATTTCATACCTTCTGGCACTGTACACTTGCGGAATTAGGCAGCAATCAGCCATGGAGATTTTGTCTCCAACACAGTACTTCCCAGCTGACGTAGAGAGGAGCTTCTCGACGGCACGAAATCCCCTATTGATCCAGTGCTGAGCCCATCCTTCCTTTTTTTCACTATCCAATAGATCACGGACACACAGATTCTGGAGGGGTTGAATACCAGATGCTATTATCTCACACAATTGACGAACTTTAGCTCTTTCATATGTGTTCTCTGGCAATAGAGGTTGCTGGGGCCTAGTTTCCTCCAGGTAGTTTATAATAGCCAGTGATTCTATTAAGGTGTGACCATCTGGCGATATTTCGTTAAGCAAATTCTAAATCTTTAAAGTGTTTTTATTCTACGTACCAATATTTAAAGCAGGCACTTGGTTCATTGGGTTAACCTCGTGGTACTCTTTGCTGTGCTGTTCGCCACCCGAATTGATGAGACTAACAGCCTTTATTTCATAAGGTATTTCCTTTAGATTTAGGGCAATACGAACTCGCCACGAGCAGGAACTGTGCCAATACGAATACAGAATCGCCTTCTCGGATACGGATGGAACAGTAGACATTTTACTAGTGTGTTTATTTCTAAATACTTTTCTTGAGAACACTAGCGAGATGTGCTGACATCGAATACAAGAACCTCACTAAACTAATTTTAATCTTGTATACATACTGACTTAAATTCAAGGTAAATATATGCAACTAACCCGTAGAACAAGTATTCAACATTCCTGTTTATCTACGAACATTTTGTTTACTTTCAGATGTGCCGGCATATACTTTTGTGAATAAAAAAAAAACAGAAAAATCTAAACTTATTTATCTATTCATTACTTTCTACTAGACACAATATAGCTTAATCTGACTTCCTCTATCAATTTTTCGCGGCTTTAAATGCAGATTTTGTAAAGAAAAGTGGTTAAAAAGTACTTATCAGCATATGATTAGATAAAAAATTTATAAATAAAAAATAAATAAATAGGTGGCGCAACAGGCGGTAGACACCCAAGGCCTAGCTTCTCGCAACCATTCGTTTTGTGTGAGTTTCTATTTTTGGAACGAATGGAAGGGACCTACAATTTTATGCCGAGTCCGAACGGCTGAATTGAGAAGCTTTTTCAGGACAGTCATACTCTCGGATGTTTGTCAGACGTTCGCGAGAGGTGGCGCAGTAGAAAAAAACACTAAGATGTAATTTGTGTTTTTCCGGGGATCGAACCTGGGATCCCTCGCACAGCAGTCCAGCACACTAACTACCTTACCTCTGCTAACCACTGCGCTACTGCGCCCACAGATAAAATATTTGAAATATATAATTCACTTCCAAATTGACAATTGAGAGCACTGAGAGTTGATAGCGCCTATCCCAATGAAATATCTTGGCGTAAAATATGTAGGGTTTTTATAATGGGGATCGTATACCAGCTTTCCGATGACAGTCATGCCGGTACTTATAAACAGTATTGGTTTATAGGGTTGTGATCATAGTGAACGACACGCTTTAAGATTCGATTATCGGCAGATATTATTACATGTGTAGGATGAACTAGATGAAGCTCTCAAACTTTTAACTTTTCCACTGAGTTGCTTTGTTGTCGACGCGCGGGGACATAACTTCATGGGACATAAGTCCATAATCAAATTTTGGACCTATGTCTCAACGAAGTGAGAAGTTATGTCCCTGCTCCGTTTTGGAGGTCTATCGGTTCGATGACAATATTGTTTTAAATGTTACTTGAATATAGGGCCCTGAATATTTAGGCAATAGCTCGAAGACAGCCGTTATAGATGCATTCATAAAAAGAAATAGGGGTTGGGGCGATTGGGACCACAACTATCTCTGTTGAACTCCTGTAAATTCTCTATCTTGTGGACCTTGCTCCGTGTATGAGGGTTAACTCAACTCGTAGGTTGGTATGTTATGTTGTTTTAAAAATGGTGCTTGCGATTGGAATTCTCAGATTATGGTCAGATTTGTCAACTCCACACGAATATAAAAACGCGCTCTGCTCTGTTTTTTGTTGGTATTCGTGTGGTTGAAATATTTTATATTTAATTATGTATTCAAAATGTTGGCCCAAATTGTTTTAGAAACATTTGTAAATTAATCTATACATTATAATAAAACTGCACTCTAAGAAAAAATCGTGTAATTTTACTATCATTAAGCGAGGAATCTACTTGCCTACCATAATTGCAGTAATTTTACGCACGTATCAATTTTAAATATTTAATGCGTAAATCTTAAACCTTTGTTGTGTAAATTCACACATAGATTTTAAATATAAATGCGTATTTCTACACTTAAGGTGTGAAAGAAATGTTTATAAATCAACATAAAATGTGTAAATTTAAACCTTTTATGTTTAAATTTGTAGCAAAATTCGACATACAATGTGTAAAATCCAACAAAATTGTGTATGAAGAAGCTTAAAATTAGACTTTTTTATGTAATTTTGCTTAAATTCAATATTTAATGTGTACAATTAAATAAAATTGTACATCGTCAGAAAAACAAAAACAATTCAAAAACAAGTAAAAGTGTTATCATCGGCCTTGATATCCTCCACTGCAGTGAACCTGTCTAAACGAAATAAAACAATCCAAAAATGCTTAAGATATTTATTAAAAATTATTCGATTTAACAAAAAAAAAAAAATACTTCCGTAAAGAAAGTAAAAAAACACTTCTTTCACTAAAAGATGCCATGGAACTTGGGAGCGCAAAAGCTGCAACCGCTTCATTCAATGGTCTGATCACGTATGAGCTCGCAAATGCACCGTCACTCACAATCGAATTGCAAAATTACACATAAAATGTGTAACTTTCATCAGATTGGTGTAAATGGGTGTTGGTCTTTAAACACTGTGTGTGTAATTTTCATAAGGTGTTTATATTTAAACAAAATTTGTTTATTTATAAACATTTTGAGAGTAAAGTTTAAACAATAATAGAATATTATTGAACAAAAGTTGTTGAAAAGTACACAAAAGGAGTACATTTGCAACAAATGTTTGTAATATCTAACATTATGTGTTTAAATTTTTTTTTTACCTATTGTCGTGTGTATAAACACGCAACTTGCCTATTTTTACATTAAAAATTACATACATTTTCATAGTAATTTTACACGCATTTTTTAGAGTGTGTAGGAATTTTCTTTGTCAGCTAAAAACTCGAAAACTACTGGACAGATTTCAATGAAACAGTTAAAGTGTAATCTGAAAGGCGAGCACGGGTCAACTAGTATAATTAATAAAAATAGATCTACCCAATACATGTTTTTTTCAAAAATTTCGCGAAAACCTAAACAAACTCCACTAGATCTCAATTCAAACGCTCTGTATTGGTAAATCTCGGGCAACTCTGAGAAAATATTCGAGTTCCGTAAATATGCTCTCGATTCTAGGGATCTGGAACAAGAAAAAGTGTTATTTTCTGTCCAATCGAATACACCATTAGTTTTCGCCAAAAATTTAAATAGGCTAACATATCTTCGATTTGAATTTTTGGGTTAATTTTACAAATCCAAGATAAAAGGTCTGTTCCTTTACTTTTGTAGTAAAAATGGAAAAGACTGTCAAAATGGCAGTGGTGGGGATGAAGTCTCTCTCAAAGAGAACAACTTACGAAAACGTTAGGGAACAAGGGAACGCTTTTGTAGTAAATATGAAAAATGACAGATGCATTTTGTTTTTCATTAAATCATAATCTTAAGCTCTCCTTCCGTCTACCTAATTACTGTAGCGTGTTCCAGGCGGAAAGTATGGCGATTAAAGAAGTCTTATCCTGTCTCAAGAAAAACGTCATATCCGTTAAGGATATCTACATATTTTCGGACAGCCAAGCAGCCATCAAATCCTTGGATTCGATCTCTATAACTTCTCTAGTAGCCCTCGACTGCCGATCGTCTTTTACGGAGATGGCCGAACAGTTCAACATTCACCTAATTTGGGTGCCGGGGCATAGAGACATTCCAGGGAATTGTAAGGCCGATGAACTCGCTAGAATAGGAACAACTCAACCCATTCTGCCGGATAAAGGCACCCTAGGGATACCAATCGCTACTCGCAAACAAAAATTGAAGCTGAATGCTATCAAGAGTATAAATCTTAGGTGGACAAGTTTAACCACTTGTGTAGCGACAAACAAATTTGGCCTAATCTGGATTTGAAACGCTCTAAGAAATTGATCTCTCTCAACAGATTGCATATCGGCACTAGAATAGGTGTCATTACTGGACACTGCCTGATAGGCAATCATGCCGCAAGGCTGGGCCTATTCGCAAACGACTTTTGTAGAAGCTGCATGGACGAGGAAGAGGAGGAAACTATCCCTCACCTTCTTTGTTCCAGCAGAAGGAAGCTTCACTTAGGAGCCTTCCATTACAACGATTTGGGCGATCTGACAACCATAGACATCAGAAGCCTCTTACGCTTTATAAAGAGCTCAAAATGGTTCAACTAGTAGGGAGATCTTAGATCCTTCTTCGTGGCATCACAATGGACCTATACTGGTCTAAGTGTGTTGGCGTTTTTAGCTGACAGCCACTTTCAACCAACCAAATTGCATGCGAGTATGAACCAAAGTATGTGGAAGAGATTTTACTGACTGAACTACATGCATTCGAGATGAGAACAAAACATTATTTTCCCCCCTTATGATACCATTTTCATACCAATTTGTTTCTCATATCGCAGGAAATCAAAAGACAAAAGCAAATAGTCGTTACACGCGTTTCAAGTCAAATTTCTA
Source organism: Cheilosia scutellata (assembly GCA_955612985.1). Lineage (NCBI taxonomy): Eukaryota > Metazoa > Arthropoda > Insecta > Diptera > Syrphidae > Cheilosia > Cheilosia scutellata. The sequence goes on from OY015312.1 coordinate 5,342,830, forward strand.
ATCACATGTCAATTTTCAGGCGACTGACCGTTGTTTCAATTCTTACTCAAAGAAATTTGTTCAGTAAAAGCTACTAAGATTCTCAGCGGAGGGGTAATATCTTGCTGTCTCGAAGCCGCTCCCTTTTTACAAATTTTTCGAGTTGAGGAACGACATTGACTAAAAATGCGTAAAAATTCGTAAAAATTTGTAAGATTTAAAAGTAAAGGAACATACCTAATGTCTTATTTATAACCAAAGAAAAATCTTGAAAAACAAAATCGCTAATTTGAAAACATCAAACAAGCAAACTCTTACTGATTAAAACGCGTACACAATAAATTGCACTCTTTAATTGTGACTATGTCCAATTTTATTCGTTTAAATGCTTAATGTTATATGTATTAATGGCTTTCAATCCAATCACAATCTCATTTCTATTAAAAGTATTCATTTCGTAATAGTACAGATACAAATTAAGATTTTTTTTTTAATCTTTGGATACTATTATAAGTATTTCATATCAACGGTTCTACCTTAATTGCCGACTATGTCTACATTTTCAATTGTCTGTTGTTTCACATGAGCTCTACATATCTACCATTCTGCTTAAATATTTTTCATAAAGTTTGTGTAATAATAAATCCATCAATTTTCGTACAAACACATTAGATAAGGTATATTGATTCTACGCTTGTAGAGTGTTGTTTGTACCACTGTCCTTCGTAAAGCAAATAAATCTGTTACACACTAACGGAATTGCTCGATGAGTCTTAGATATTATTTAAAATGCGAATTGTAGTATATTTCTTAAATAGTGTTAATGACTGAGTTGCTTGTTTCTGAACAGGTAAATTGGTTACTTAAACATTTTTTTTTGTTAATTAAATTGTAGAATATCCCTGAATTGCGTTTTTATGTGTGTACTTGTATTATTTTTTTTTTAATATAAATTTGTGACCACAGATACAATTTTTTTTTATTTAATTTTTTCATCCGAAATTTTTAATTTCTTTATAGATATAAATAAACGCTTTTAAGCATGATATTAAAAAAATAAAAAAAAGTTTTCTCTTCAATGCAATTTGATTGCCGAAGAGTTGAAAAAGGTGTTTTTTTTAAATATATTATAAGGAAAAATATTTATATAGTTAGCACAGCTGTATGCTTTTATTTGTTTGGCAGTTCTGGTGGGCAATCGGGCTGATTGGATGGATGGGCGGCCCTAAATGCTGGATTGCTCTCCAATTCGCGATCGATGCGCAAGATGATTGGATACGGACGAAGATCAACGTGGAATCTAAGAAGGAAAATGGAAGTAATGTATTAATGTAGATTTCTATGGTAATTATTTAAAATTTGAGTGTGTTCTCTAATGTTAATTTACTTGTAAAACTTGGTTTATTAATATGGAAGCATGTAGTACATGTAGTTATTGTATATCTTTGTTTTTGAAAGTCATGTTTAAAAATACATTAGAAAACAACCACACACTTAATTACAATCATTAATTTCTTTACAAATGTATTGTATTAAAAGAAAGGAAATCTACTCACCGCCTGGCATTGAAAACTTGCGGGACGAGGCAGCAATCTGCCATGGAAATTTCATCTCCAACACAGTACTTTCCAGCTGAGGTCGATAGAACCTTCTCCACGGCACGGAATCCCCTTGTGATCCAGTGCTGAGCCCATTCCTTCTTCTTTTCCTCTCCAACGTGTATGAGGACGATCAGATTCTGCAGCGGTTGGATACCAGATGTGATGATCTCACAAATCTCACGAACTTTAGCCCTTTTGTGAACGTCCTGCGGCAATAGAGGTCGCTGTGGCCTAGTCTCCTCGAGGTAATGCATAACCGCCACCGATTCGATCAAGGTGTGACCATCTGTGCACATTTGGTTAAACAGATTATATATATTGATCTTTAAACTTACCAATTTGCAAAGCAGGAACTTGTTCCATGGGGTTGACTTCACGGTATTCATTGCAGTGCTGTTCGCCACCGGACTTGATGAGGCTAATGGGCTTTATGTCATATGGTATTTCCTTTAGGTTGAGAGCGATACGAACTCGCCATGAGCAGGAACTCCGCCAGTACGAGTACAATATCGGCTTTTCGGATGAAAGTGAAAAAAAATGTTATTAGAAAATCTATGCACTTCGTCTCACTAATGAATGACTAATTTAAATCTTTACCCTTAGTTTGCTTAGAATTGTTAATTTTTTATGCAAATTGTTGCTATTGGGCCATACAAAATTGGCATGCTCATTAAATATGAAAATAAAAATTAAGGTTGAAGTGATACGAGTAGGTATGCACATTTTAATTTTGTTTATTTAAATATTGGGAACAGGCTATTCAATAAAACAAACTATGTATTTATTATTCTTGGTAATGTATGCACGAACCAACCGAGCAGGTATGTAAGTACCTTTACATAGCATTTACATAATTTATGAACCAGTTTTACAACTTTTGGAATAGGTACTTATTAAATTAAAAGCTGTTGGGGGTAAATATTGACTGAAATTCTGACATGAAGATCGGTCTGCTGATTTATAAAAATTAAAAAAAGCTTTTCGTAAAGAATGTTAAGAAGCGTCTTAATGTCAATCATAGGGTATATTAGATCGTAGGTAGTCTACATCAGGGCTAAGTTAATTTTATACCCAGCCAATTTAAAGACTTCCATATTTCATCGATTTCACGAATGAAATCAATTTTCCCTTTTTTCTTTTTACATTTTGACATCGCTTTTCTGACTTGAACAAACAAATTTTTATAAAATTGTGTTTTAACTCATGCTTAAGTACCTACTTAAACAGGTCTCTGAAAGTCCGAAGGGAAGATAAAGATCAATAGGATTAACCGGCGGCCGGCTCCCGACCAAATTTATAGAATATATTGAGTTAAAGTTCGGATTCAAAGAGAGAATATTACGGTGTCTCAGCGAGAGGTCTAAGTAAATTTAACAGCCCAAATTGGAATTGTAATAAATTATGTATTAAAGTTTCTTTCACTGCTCGACCTCTCGCGAAGCTCTCAAAGAACATCCAAGAATAATCTTGGAGACATTTTCTCAATTTAGACGTTCTGATTCGGCGGCATAATATGAAGGCCCCTTCCAATCATCCATTAATTTAAAAAAAAAAAAGTCCCGCCTATCCATTATCAGGGTCGCGAGTGTAAGAAGTTGAAGTAGACTCTCCGTACCTCTTCCGCCACCGACTTTAAATCATCAGGTGCAATTCGCATACAGGTTAAACAAATGTTTATCAGAATCCTAACCTAGGGTCCCCTATGGACCTGCTGCGTCAAATATTTATTTGATTTACTATTTCCAATTCCAACTAGCCAGTAGCAATGAAGGAACCCTTGCGTATATTTCAAATAGGCCAGCAAAAAGAAAACTCTGTGAAAAAGTTTGAAGTTGAAAGGCTGCGATCGCCAGAAACCGTCAGAATCTATGCCAGCGTTGCCAGGAAGTCATTAGAAGTGGCACTTATGGTGTGTTAGGTTTCACCAGGCGAAGAACCCCATCCAGGTCAATATTTCGCAAACAAATAATCATCACGGCCGAAAAAAAAGCTTATGACACTTTTTGGCTTTGGGTAGAAGAGAAAAGGAGAGTACAAGAAAGAAGTAGAGCCACAGTCGTTGCTGAGATTTTGAGAGGACTGTTAAACCGTGATCACGATTAAGATCCCGCTGCCAAGCTACGTATCAAAAATCGTGTAAATTTTTGGCATGCTGTGGGAGCTGATAGCTTGCCAGGAAATGATTTCGTGGAGCAGGAAAGAAGCAAAATTAATAGTTGACGCGACAAGTTCATATAAAGGAACCTAGGTCTAGCTTCTTGAAACCATTCGGTTGTGAATATTGAATTTTATGTTGAATCTCATAAACAGCTGCAGAGAATCTTCTAAGTATACCTATGTCATAGGTCTATGAGAGGTAGCACGGTGGGAAATATATTAAGGTGTAGTGTGTTTTTTTAGATGTTGAACCTAAGGCCCTAGTTATAGCTATCATTGAAATGCATCATTGAAAATTTTGTTTTCCGATTTTAAGACGAATAATCAAACAATATTTCCTTAGTTGGTATCAAGATAAAGCTAATCAACTGTGGAATTTTTTTACGAAAGAAATTACTTAATTCTGATTAAAACTTTTCTTTAAATCCAATTTTATTATTCCACTGATCGAAATCGATTTCAATGAACGGCTGATTCTCGTTTCTCTAATTTGGAACCCAATCGTTTCACTGATATGTTCGATTTTCATTCTGTTCTCAGCTGTCAGTTTTGCTTTCAATGATCAACTCTAACCTCAAAACCTATACCGACTATTGCTATAACCGACTTGTCAAAAAAATGAAACCACCATTCCACTGATTTGTTCCAATGATTAGTTTCACTCGAGGATTCACTCATTATGAAATCCAATGGAACAAGAAAACCGCTTCTGGGCAACTACACTCACGTATTGGTGAAACGTCAAAATTACTGTATGGCTGCTGCCAGCTGGCTTGTATAAAATACATAAAATGCACTTGTGTAAGTGCTCCTCGAGTGGATTCTGACTTGAAATCGAGAAGCGAAATTCTCTCCTTAGAATCAACAGAAGACTATTTTTTGCGCCAATGGAACGGTTTCAGAAGTGATTTTCTTGATTCCGGACGCTCCCGGACGCTTCTTTTTGCCCAATGGAAAACGACATTAGCATCGATTGACGGCGCTGTAGATCCTTTGATCCTACAGAGGTAAGTCTCCTCAACATCGTATAACTTTTGAACGAAGATGACATTGACATAACCGAAATAACTCGGCGAGCTGTTTTCCTGAGTAGTTATGGAAGGCAGAAGCGACAAAGAAGGGCTTAGCGGTGAATAAAAGCAGTAGGTACAGCTATACAAACGTATAGTCAAGGAGATTCGAATTAATCGGCTATAAGTAGCTCGGTCGTATAGAGCGTATGGGCCGAATAATATTGATAGACCCAACAACTGGTCTGGACTGTAGCGCCATCAAAACAACAAATACAGCGAACAGTCATTATCGAGCATTTGGACCATATCTAATGGAAAAGATAGCACATTTGTGACAGCTGACTTAGGGCGAAAAAACTGTTCACTATTCTGTATCTAGCTCCATTATGAAACAAGATTAAGGCGTCACTAGAAAGGGATCAAATACCTTCATAAGATATCTATCTATATTTCTATCTATCTATACTTCTACCTATTATGCACACAAGTCTGAAGTATTGGTATGTATTTGGCACATTAATGCCACGCCTTGCTTAAACTATCCACAAGAAGAAAGTGAAAGTATAGGTATATCAGCACATCCAGTTAGGTACTACCTAACCTACCTACCTATACCTACCTATATCAATTTCTGAATTATTTCTAAAATTTTAAAGTTTTCAGCAAGAAGGTTTCCCATACCGGCTATCACCAAAGTTCATAATATGTATAATTCAAGTTCAATTGTATACATATTTAATTACTTCCCAATATACATAGATTTATATAGTTTCATTTCAAATTGTCCAACAATAAACGTCTTTTTTAAAACAGATTTACAAAGCTTCTTAAATTTCAATAGAAATTTGTTGATGCAGGTAGGCATGTACCTACCATCCAGGACATCAACAAAAAAAGACTTTAGGTGCCAACCATATAACATTGAATTGGAGTTCAACTGGGGTTACATTTATATACAGGCAATTAAATTATGATGATAGGCATACCGACTACTGCTTTGTATATACATACATGCATTATATTCAAGCAAAGCTATTTACAGAGCTAAATTATTAACTTAGCACATGGATACATAATATACATGGTATACATAGCCGCACGTTCACTATAGACATACAGATTTCAGTTGACAACGAACTGATTTTAACAAATGTACCTCGTGCGAGGGCAATAACCTTTGTATAATTTTGAGAAACACTAAGCAAGCTGTCAAGGACATCCTCCTTGTGCACAGCATATACAAGGTACATGAAACACAAAAAAAAATCCAAACATCGGTTGTCATTGCCGTTGGTCATGTCAGAAGGCTCTACCAGCGCATGCGTCTACTCTATTATCCTTGTGGAACCCAAGAGCCGGAGAGCAGAATTACTACACGCGCTTCGTTTTTTTTTTTTTGCTTATCCCTTTTTATTCACACTTTAAATATACGATTAAACATCCCAGCAGGAAATGGAGGATTTATCGTTTGCACTTCCTAATGCAATGCACATAAATGTACCTATGTAGCTATATATTTACAGATGACGCTTTCACTTGACTTACCTTTGCTATGGCCGACAGCGACATAGCGTTGTGATGATACTTTGAGTAGTTAATCTTGAAGCCGTTTATTTGACCTTCCAATATCAAAAACAGAAAAGCGAAAGCAACCCCTCTAGAGGACAGCTGTAAATTGCAAACGGTCCTTGACGTCTGCTAAAAAAATTACATTAAAAATGAAAAAAACATTAATCAATTAATTTGCATCTCACATCATACACTATCTTACACTATAACGTATTGCGACAAAAAGAATAAAAGCCGAAAAATACCTTTAAAAGTAAAAGTGGAGAAATGTTTGTTCCGACGACGCCAAGCGAAAGTCCTTCGGAAGGTATATTTTATGGGATGGTTGGCAACACACTGAACTATATCTTACCGGGCAAAGGAATGGTTCCCAATCCATGGGTACTTATACACTGGTGTGCGCTAGGTATGTTTTCAAGAGCACACATCGCGTTGCGAGTTTCCGGGGTTGTTTTGTGCTAGTATGCGAACATAATAGTAATTGCCAAGGGGTTGGAAGGACTTTCTTTTTCCTTCCAAATCTGGCCATCGAAAGAAAACATTTTGCGGTAAAGCTTTTTGGGCAGGAAAAATATAGATTAATAGCTAGTATCACAACCGACAATGTATATAATGTGTGGATAGCAATGCTAAAAAGCTTCTGCTTTGTCTTCGAACTTTCGTGAAGCTTACCTTCCACTGGTATAAAGAAATCGTTTCATTAGATAGAGATGTGCATTTTTAGGTAGGATCCATTTTCTTTTAAATTAATAAACAAAATTTAAGAAAATTGTAAAAAATGCTTTCGTCGACAGAAATTTTAGCGAGGAGTAACAACGTTTCTAGCTTAATTTGGAAGCGTAGGTATCTGACAAATTCTGCCATAATACACACATTTCGGCGTCCTTATTTTACGTATGGGAGCGGGTCATAATTCTGCATTTCAAAATTCTGTATTTCAAAATGCTGTATATCCAAAAATTCTGTATTTCCAAAATGCTGTATTTCCAAAATGCTGTAAATGCAAAATTCTATCGGTGTTTTTAATTGTTTTTTGTATGGGTGGTGCCACACTCCTTTGTCCAATTTTAACGAAACCTCATTACAGCCATCTAGAGCTAATATCAAAGATTCTCTGAAAATTTGAGCCCAATCGGTGCAAAACTTTTCGACTTTTTGCTGCATACATAAACCAATATTGCATTTTTATATAATATGGATTAGCTATGTGAAGTTTGTCCGTTCCAGTACCAAAATTCTTCAGAAATATATTCTACTGCTGGAAAAAATTAGAAAATTTGTAAATCGCAAACTTGCATATCGTTTCTTAATTAGCATAAACTTCCACTAGATGTTAACATTTGTTATTTTACTGTCCGATTTGCTAACGATTCTTACATTAGCAATCCCGCTGAACGATTGCAAGCATTTTACACTATACGCATATCGCCTGTGATTATCAAATGAACTCGTCAGTGAACGAATACTTCTTCCGGAGAACAAAAAAAAAAAAATTACTCTAAAAATTGCCACAAAAAAACCCGACTAAAAACGCTTCAATAAACGTCCTGAAAATCGCCCCATTTTTAGAACCGTTTTTTTGGCGCTTTTTAGGCGTTCTTAGGTGCGTTTTTAGCTTTGTTTTTTGAATTGTTTTTTTGAGACATTTATTGAAACGTTTTAGGCGTTTTTATTCACATTTATAATCGCGTTTTTTGAGGTGTTTTTATTTGCGTTTTGTTGGCCGTTTATTGGTGCATTTTTTGAAGCGCTTATGGCGGTTTTTTTCTGATTTTAATGACGTGTTTTAGGGCGCTGTTCTTATGGCGTTTTTAAAGGTGTTTTTAGGTGCGATTTTTTTTTGTATTTTTGACTAGACATTTTGACGGCATGCGGTCTGAGTCTGTCGTTGGCCAAAGGCGAACCTGACGTTTTACGAAACTTCTGGTAGGAACGAGCTCTATTTCTCAAGAACTGCTGTAAGACCCACTTATCGTTTACTGAACCTTCCGAAAGAAGCAAGGCGGATCTTCTATTTCTCAGGAGTGTATCAAAACGGCTGCAGGAAACAAGGCCCCAATGAAATAAGGCCCCAAAAGCGAAAATGAAATAAGGCCCCAAATTTGGGGTGTTATTTCATAATGAAATAATACCCCAATTTCAAATATGAAATAAGGCCCCACTGAGATGAAATAAGGCCCCAAACAAAAATGAAATAAGGCCCCAAATCTTGACAGTAAACCCAGGCAGGGAGGTTGCAGGGGGGCAGCATGCCCCCCCCATACGTTTTCGTTTTCCGTTTGGGGTCTTATTTCATTATTTCTTCTTTTGGGGCCTTATTTCATAATGAAATAATACCCCAATTTTCATCAGGAAATAAGGCCCCAAAAAAGGAAATAACACCCCAAATTGTGTTAAAAATCGTTGTTGTTGTTTCCTGTATAATTTTTTGGGGCCTTATTTCATTTTTTTTTTTGAGGCCTTATTTCATTGGGGCCTTATTTCGCAGACCCTATCAAAACACCCTATGCGACAAAATATTACGAAAATAAATCCTGATGTTCCTTTTTATAATAGATTTTTCTTTTTATTTCCACTTGAAGATTCTTGTTTTTACAATATTACATATATAAATTCATGCATATTATAATGAGATAAAATACACGTTTTTTTTTAATTGTATTTTGTTTTGTTAAAAGAAACACCATGTGCCATCTCCAATGATACTCTAAGTTCTTCCATTTATTCTTGTTTTGTTTTTTTTTCATTAATATAGTTCAATATATAGTTGCACGTCTTTTTCGCTATCGGTTGGGACCATATATCAAGAGGAATTGTTATAAAATACAGTGCCTAATGATATACAGGCCCAGTGATCCACTTTGTATCATTTACCCGGTAAAGTATATTATATCCAAATGACAAAATTATGCATTGTAAAATTAACTATGTTTTGTCTAATTTTGTTTTCGGCGGAATCATTCTGTATTTACATTTATGTATATAAATGATTTACATTATAGCTAATTATTTTCTCCACATTTATATATTGTATTTCGAGAGAAATACACCGTCGTCGTCTATAATTTACATCATTCCCAGATTGTTAGATGTAGAAAAGGAGAGTTATAGTTATTTTACTTTTAATCACAGAAAAACTAAATTTATATATATATATGTATATTATTATTTTTTTTAGATTTATTCTTACCTAAAAAGTATTTTCATTTTGAAAAGTATTGTTAAAAGTTTGGAGATAATAATATTCTTTTTTTCCTTTGGTGTTTTTGAAAAGGTCTTACAATCTTTTTTTTACACAATAAATACAAAGCACCTGAAATTTGTCTGTTTACGCTCTACGTATGTGTTTCGTATTTTCTATATTTTTTCTTTAACATAATTTAATTAGTCCAATTAACACTTTGAATAGTAATTGTAACACATCAGTTGTATCTACTTTCGGAAAAATAACAGTTTCATATTCTACACACTTTACAATATTTTTATGAGTTTATTTTTAAACATAGATGTCGTTGGTGGCAAAAAGGAAAACATTGTTTCTGATATTGTGCTCAGTATACACTTATACACAAGTGAAGTTATGAAATGAAAAACAAATGCATGTATAAGAAAACAGCCTTGTTAATAAGTACACTCGTTATTTCCTGTTTGTTAGTTCTAAATAAATACCATATTCCTCTTTTAATTGAACTCATATATCAACAGATAAAATCATGAAGATTGCTAAATTTAATTTAATCCTCTACGGAATTACATTCAATAAAAAGTATGTACAAATGTTAAATAGTTTAACGATGAGCATAGGTCTTATGTAAAATGTATGTAAATATTGTTATTTGTTTTATATTACCATTTTTGCACAACAGTTTGCACTGAAGTTGTAGTAAAAAAATCATTTGTTTTTTGTTTTTCTTATTTTTTATTTTGATCATAATACACCATATATAAATTTAAAGTTTTTATTTTATTCGTTATAATAAAGTTGTGACTTTACTTTTTCTCATAATATAATAAACAGTTTTTCTTTTGGAAATGCAGTAGGAATATAATTATTATTTATATGTATGTATACTATTAATTATTAATTTGTTTTTTTATTTTTTTTATTTTACAACCATAGAAAAGTAAATATTGTTTTTACGTTATCTTTTTTCTTTACTTTAGGTACCTAAAATGTTTGAAAAGAGTTTCATATATAATGTATATATATAAATTTAATTTTTTTCTTTACATCACGTTTACTTTGCTAAGTTCACTATATACCTTTTTTTTAAAACATTTTCTTAAGGACTAGAAAACTGATATGTCTAAGAGCTATTATCATTCGTTATCAATTTTATTCAAGAGTTTTATTTTTTTTTTTATTCTTTTTCGTTTGCTTATATGTTTTAAAAATAAAGATTTTGTAAAGAGTATATAAAAGAAATAATACAAAATGCATCACAATTTTTGAAATTGAAATTAAATAATTTATTAGATGATTTCAGTGGTTTGACATTTACACAAATATTTCAAAATGTGTTTTTTTTTGTTTTATTAAAAAAATTAATGGGCGTTGTGAAAATTAAAGAATTGATTTGCCCTATCCCTTCAGCAAGGCAGGACTTTTTTTTATTATAAAATGCACACCTTTGATTAAATGACTTTGATGTGTGAAATTGCTAATAATAATAATAATCGAATAAAGGGCCTCTAGGTGTTACAATTTCCATCACCATTCAGATCACGTTCTTCTTGAATATTACAAATATTATCATACGCATCGCATTAGACTAAATCAAGGGGTTAGGTTTTAAAATGTCTGGCCTTATCGCCGACTTTTCCAGCAAACATTTTGACAGCAACCTACTGGGATATTTTTTCGTACGTACATAAATGAATCTGTATTTTAGCTTCAAAATATGTACAAGTGCGAAAGAACTTGCACGATATGTGCACTCCAAAATTAACGTCTATTATATGTAAGTTACAATAAAAAAAACTGATATACATTTAATTTCGTCTCGGTAATCCAACGTAGAATTATGTTCGAATTTTAAAAGTTTGACATCATGATAATGTGTAGGTAGAGGTACTGACAGACTACCTTAAAATAGTGCTCATGTTTTCGTTTTCGGAAAGTTTATTAGCCATCTGTGTCCAACTTAGAGTGATGTGCGTGAAATTTTGCAGGCTTTCGTCTTTTTGTAAGCAAATTTTTGGAGATAAAACTAAAATTTTGTCATTTAGGCCGTGTGCCAATCAGCGATGCCACTTCTGAAAAATTTTCTGGAGTAGAATTGCCTAAAAAAGTGGAGTAGATAGGAAAAAACGGGAGTACATTTTCAGAAAGCATCAATGTGCATAACTTTTTCAAGGTAGAACGTCGAAATGTTTGCATTTTGCGAGTATAATGATAGGACATGATCAAGTCCCCAAACTATTCTAAACTATAACTAAAACTAATTTCATACATGGTCAGGTTAGGTCCCGTCTTCTGATACCATATGAATCTAGAAGAAGTTTCGTCCTACTCGTTGAACGAGTTTGAGCTTCTAATGAAGCATAGGAGATTCCGAGTGTCTAGGCTTGTTAAATCGTTTAGATCGTTGTAATACAAAGCTCGCAAATGGAGTTTCCATTTTGGGGAGAGAGCCGGACAAGTTCAGAGAAAGTGATGAAAAATCTGGAAAAATCGTTTGAGAATACATCAAGCATTGTTGTATGCTTGCCCATAAGACAGTGCCCCGTAATGACACCCATTGTGGCGCTGATATGCCTTCTGTTAAGACCGAGCAATATTATATCTTACATATACCTGCTTTTAGCAGTCGTAGTTCGGAAATTTGTTGTAGGGTGAAAACTGCAAGTCCTCGTAAGGTACTCTTGGTTTAACATTAAGAGCCCAAAAGATATGTCTATTCTATATTGGATCTACCAATGTTTCAAATTTTGTCGAAGCTCCGAGTTCTTATTCATCTGATCATTATGCTACAAAGTCGCCATACATTGTTTTACCTGGGGCTACCAGTTCCATAAGTGGCTCCATAAAGTGGCTTCATACCAGTTACTTGTCATTAATGGCCTAAAAACCATTTTAGAAAATTGTGAAATATTCTTTATTAAACAAAATAAAGAAATGGATTACAAATTTGAAATTGGAGTAGATAATGGAAAATTAGAAATAAGTGGAGTAGGGAGTAGATTTCTGAAATTTGTGAAAAAGTGAAGTAGATCTACTCCAATTGGAGTAAAGTGTCATCGCTGGTGCCAATTGCTCTAAATTTATCTTCGGCTAATTTTCTGACATAATTATTTCAAAAATAATTTCAACACTAAACAATTTAAATTCAGTATTTTATTTAATTAAAAGCACAAAGAAAATGTCAAAAAATTAGCGAATAGGAGAAACATTTATTTTCTTGCTCTCGGAGCAGAATAATTTTTTTTAAAGATTACATTTTTAATAAAATCAGTTACTGTAGATAAATTTTAACGAAAAAATATTAACTTCTAATGAATTTATTCTCGCATAATTTACCTACATAATTCGCATCTTATTCAAATGAAAGTTTGAGTAATATGTTTCTATACATTCACATGTATGTCGTATTTTGTTTTTTTCGTTTGACATTATTGGCAAATTTAACAGGAGGTTTATTGCTATGCCAATTATGCCGCTTGGAATTCTCAGATGAACTCCGTGCGAACGAAATTTTAATTCACTGGGATATTCAATACAGATAAATATGTACTTGTACATATATCGCGAACGCTGTACATTTTATTCGGAAAATAGAAGGAGACATCAAGTGATCTTTGTATTCTTTTCAACCTACAACCATCATTTTACTATTACTGAAAAATAGGGCAACATTTTGGAAAATTATTACATAGGGGGACAATGGAAAAAAAAATGCACTTCCAACATTGGCTGAGAATAAAAAACAAAATACTATAACTACACATAATGTAGTTAAAGTTTGAACATTTTTTTAAGAAATAATTTTAAATGTATACTTAATACATACTTGATTTGCATTTGGGATAGGGCAGTAAGATTTAAGGCAAATTTATATATACGAAAATTAGTAAACTAATAAGTATTGCTTAGTATTTGGATTGTCAATTTATATTAATATATATGTATGTATGTGTATATATAATATGATTTTTTTTTCAACACCAAAGTACGGTGCAATAACGTAATTTCATTTCTTAGAAATTTGCTAAGGTCAATTTTTGTTTGAAATTGTATTATGAGTGGTTATAAAAAGAGAAAGTATTTTATATGTTGACATTATAAATTTAATTTCTTTTCATTTAATATTCTAATCATATTAATATTTTGCCAATCCGAGACAAAGAGGCAACTTTGATGAATTTGTAGTACATAATTTATTTTTTTAAATTTTTTATATGATTCCATATAGGGGAAAAAGGATAATACGAATTGTTATTATGATTTAAAGAAAAACAAATTTAAAATAAATTAGTATGACATATAGGTATATGGACTTACATTTTCTACGATATTTTATAGCAAATGAAGAAAATTGACGGGATTACCATGTAAATGGACAATTTTCGCAAACGTTTTGACGCGACCATTCGAATTCGGCACAAAATTGCAGCTCATTTTTATTATAGGCATATGTAGGTGTTCCTATATGGTCATGTTGCGAAAAATATTTATTTTTATTTTTGTAGTGAAAATATGTACTCAACCAATTTATGCGCAATGACTGGTCAAATAAAGAAATGCAAACCCAGCAAACCCAGTGCTCATCGGTGTATTAGCCGGATATACATTTTGAAAACATGACTAAATGCTATGCACTTTTGAGAATGACTTCTGCACAAGCTGGAGTCACTGAGAGAAAACCTAATCTAAATATATGGGACAAATCTTTTGTCACTGCTCTGCCCTCAAGAAATGCCACGTTTAAGTGGAGCGTGATTCTTCGACAGCTTATGGTCGAATGACAAAGATACCCCTGATCTGTCTTAGGATCCACATGTTTACCATGTACTAAAGTGGAACTCAAAATGGACCTCAATGGCCGAAAAGTGAAAACGGTGTACGCTGGTTTATTGGCTAGTTACTCGTGGGCTCGTGGTACCTTGATTTTAGTACCTTCTTTAATGCTGGCGTAATAACACATCTCTTGAGATACTTATAAGTAATTTCCCTTCACATTTACGCATATTCACCCTTATAGCCCTCTAGAAGGCGTCAGAGGGTCAATTTTTACTTTTGAAATTATTGTAATAAAGCATTCGTTTTGGGTTTCGTATTTTTGAAAATTACGGTTTTTTGGTCACTTTAAGAGCATGTCCCCAACCCGTATTCCAAGACGTGCTTTGGAATCCGTGCTATAGCGTCCTCTAGGTGAGGCGGACCAAGTGTGAGATAGTGGATCCAGTCCAAAATCTTTCTTCTATGCATCTAGGTATTGCATTTGATGAGTTACGGTCCGCGACGTATGATCGAGAGTTTTGCAGACTCTACTTATGCTTCCTATAACCGCGACCTTTGTAATAGACAGGCAGGACATTGTAAATGAATGAATGCATAGAAATTAGAAGGGTACGATATCCCTTCTCTTGATTTACACCAGATCTGATTTATTTGGGTCTAAAGCTGTTTCCCATTGGAAGGATACTTTTTCCAACCCTAGTGTAAAACTAACTATTTGCAATTTTGAATTTATGAGTTCACTCTTAATTATTATGTAGGTACTTTTAGTGGGTATAATAGGTTAAGATATGTCCATCGCTTCCCTCATTTGCTAGAAATAATTTGTTTATTACCTCAAACTGCAATGAGCTTAAATTGTATTTTAAAAATGATAAAGTGTCACGTGAAAAAAGTATACAAAATAAACAAGAATAAATAAAACGTAACTACTAAATTAAAAATTGTATTTATTAAACAGATTTTGCAACAGATACACTATAATAATTTAATTAGCATCTTTTTAAGGTACATAATACAAAATCATCGTACGTATTTGTAGATTTCTATATTACTCATATATTTAAAATTGTTTTAACAAATAAATATTTAACAATTAAAATCTCAAAAATGTAATTCTAATTCGACTATTTTTTTTTCTCAAGTTAAGGCTAAGAGAAAGAAGACAGATAGATAGTTAGATAGAGAAAGAGAAAGTGTGTGTTTGTTCTTTGAAAGATGTGCATAGTGTGGGGCTAAATAATTTATCAATGAAATGTGGTTGTGGACGCTCTTAAATGGTAAGATACAAGTATAGGTTTAATCTACGGGTATATGCATAAATATATTGTAATTTTTTTTTATATAATTATAACAAACACTTAAAACTACAATACAACCATATTACTAAATATATTTTATATAATTTATTACCTATCAATGAGCAATGTTTGTCTTGTAAAACTTGTAATAACATTTCACTCATTTCTATTAGAACATTGTAGAAAAATGAAAACTTAATAGAAAAATAGCAAAATAATAACAAATAAATTAAAGTTAACAACGAAACAACAGAAAACGAAATTTCAACAATATGTTAGTACATTTATAAATTAAACTAATAGTTTTTTATGTGCTTGTATATATGCGTGTTGTGTTTGTTTTAACTTGTAGCTAATTTAATCATTTTTTTTTGTTTTTTTTTATTAATCTCACTCATTATCACTTTTGTCTAAAAAAATAATTTTTTTGTTTTTTTTTTTTTTTTGTTTTTGGTTTTGTTTTGTACGAATTAAATAGGAAAATAAGAACAATAAACATTTTAAATGAGAAATACTTTATATAGAAAATAAAATTAAGAAACATTAGGACGTCATATGCTTGCAATTGTTTTCGTTTTGTTTATCATTTTTAATTTTAATGCACATTTTTGTTTGTTTAAATAATTTTCAGTATAATACATTTTTTCGATTGTCAATTTTACAAATAAATTAATACAAGTATTTCTTTTTAATTTATTGTATTTTAATTAATTAAATTATTATTAATCTTATTTATATAATTATATATATATATATATTAGAAAGTATCTTGGCATAAACTGATTTGGGAATTTTTTTATATACAATCCGCAACACTTGACTTTCGTTTTCCAATAAAATAATATTGGAACAGCATATAAGTAATTTGATTCAAATTGCTTCTAATTAGGCTTTATGATGAGTTTGTATTTTGTTGTTGTTGTTGTTGTTGTGGAGCTGGTGGTGGTGGTGGAGGTGGTGGTTGCTGCTGCTGATTGGTTGGATCGTTTTCCTGAGGACGATGCGATTTCATGTGAGCACTTCTGCTTTTGACTTTGTTGAAAACTCTGAAAGGGGTTTTAACCGAAGTTGTTATTTATTTCGTGCCACAAAGAGTTGCATTTATAATAGAAAACATAAAATATGTATATAGACATGCACTTATAAGAAGCTAAACTAATAACGATCATATCATAACATAAATAATAATTTAAATTAAATAAAATAAATTTCATAAGAAAGAAATAATATATTTTTTTAAGACAAATGTGTCTTATTTTAATTGTTTGTACTTTCCTAAATATCCATGATACCTACTATAAAAAAAGCGAAAAACGAAACTATTGTAATTAATAGAGCTTAGAGAAAAAATAAATGTTACGAACAAGCTGCCTTCGAATTACTAAGTATTTATTCCTAGATAAGGTATACCTAACGTACGTTTTTGATAGTCTGTTGTGAAAATCGTAGGGACATTTTTCACAAGTATTCACAGACGGAGGATTTTACTTAAAAGTTTGTAGATGAAAAAACGGTTCGGAAGCTACTGATCCTTTTCAGTAATTTATAGTTGGAATGTTCTGTAATTTTGAGCTTATAACCTTTAAAAATATATTGTTTTATTTGTTTTATTCCAGCTTATTTAAGAAGTTTAAATAAAATTATAAAAATTAATTTAAAGAAAAGTGTTCAGTGTATTGAACATGAACATATCTAGTCCATGTGCAGTCAAATAATTAATTTTTATCAAAGTAGTAGCGCCCCAGCCAAGTCTTCTAGTAAAGGCACACACCCTTTTTACAGGAACAAACTCAGGTTGTTTTCGACCCCCCCTCTAACTTCGGAACCAATATTTCAAACTTATAGTATTTGCCAAGCTTATTAAAAAGGTCCACCTTATTATACCCTCCACAGGAAGGTATATTCACTTTGTCATTACATTTGTAACGGCAAGAAGGATTCACCGGAGACCCTATAAAGTATATATATTCTGAATCAGGATCACATTCTGAATCGATTTAGCCATGTCCGTCTGTCTGTCTGTCCGTCTGTCTGTCCGTCTGTCTGTCCGTCTGTCTGTCTGTCTGTTGAAAACACGATAGCGTCCAAACGAATTGACCTAGGTGTATGAAATTTTGTGGGAGGACTTCTTTTTACCGTCGTCAGGTTGGTATTGAAAATGGGCTATGTCGGTCAAGTAGTTCTGGTACCTCCCATACAAAACCACCCATAGACCCATGTGTCTCTCTATCTATTTAAATCACGATAGAGTCCAAACGAATCGACTAAGGCGACTGAAATTTTGTGAGAGATTTTAATTTTGCGGTTGTCAGGTTTGTAATAAAAATGGTCCATGTCGGTAAAGTAGTTCCGTTACTTTCCATACAAAGTCAATATTCGACCAATTTATCTCTCTAGCTGTTGGAAACACCATAGCGTCCAAACGAACCGACTTAAATGAATAAAATTCTGTGGGAGGACTTCTTTTTACCGTTGTCAGGTTGGTATTAAAAATTGTCTATGTCGGTCAAGTAGTTCTGGTACCTCCCATACAAAAACAATATTAGACACAGGCGTGTACCTGTACAGTACATACAGTGGAGGGTATCAAAGCATCGGCCAGGCCGATGATAACACTTTTACTTGTTTTATTAATTATTTGGGCCACTTCCGATTTCCGTAGAGTGTTGAAATTTGGTAGAGCGGTAGGACTTGCAGTGTACAGAAAGCAAAGAATCAACCATTTTATGTTCTCCATTTAGGAGGCGTGGTATACGCCCAAATTTGAAAATTGGTTATTATTTATTGGGGCCACTTCCGATTGCCGTAGAATGTTGAAATTTTTTTCACGGGAATGACAAAATCCTATCTTGGTAACGGCTAGACATTTTCGGTTTTTTTATTTACACTTTTGCGAGGCGCCATGATAAGCACAGATGACCTTTTATATCATGAACATTTTTTGCAATATGATTGAGTATGTCATTTCCGTGCCCAAATTGTCATTACCGTGTATGCCAAGGGAACCATGGAAATGACGACATGGAAATGACATCGAAATGTATTTCTCTAAAATAAAACCGAACTTTACTGAATATTTTCCTAAAAACGCATACAATTAATTAAGTACATAAAAAAGGCATGCATTGGAAAAAATATTTGATTTAATTATTACATTATTACATTCAAAAACACTAACCACGGTAATGACAACTTTGGATAACGAAAACATGAAACGCCTTAACCACATGAAAGAAAAATCACTTCTGATATGGGCTTATTGCGAAATGTTCCAAAAACAATCAATATGTCCCGTTATTAATGTGAAATCCGCCGCCTAGTTTTCGGCCGTTAATTAAATTTTTTTAAATATTTACTTTTTGTCACGGGAATGACAATTTTTTTGGGGACAATCATTAAATAAATACCTTCCACGTAATTTTTTAAATTTCCTTAAAATAAATTGACTGGGCCCCAGTCCCCATTGTCCTTTCTTCTTCAAGGCTTCATCAATAAAAATTGCAAACCGGCTTACATTTTACAAATAAAATACATTTGTTGAATGAAGGTACAACTTAGGACATACCATGGTAATGACATTTTGGGTGTTTAAGTTAAAATTTCGGCATTACTATGCATTTTTATTTTTATTTTTTTATGTGTAGGTACATGTTAAAAGAGTTTCTGCAGAAACGTGTCTTAGTCGAATATTTAAAAAAAATAATGTTTTTTAGCCTATAAATGCCTGACCGCAAAATATTAATATTTTGAAATATTGACCCATATAGTCTTTCGAGATTTTTTTACATTCGAGATTTTTGTAGGTACATTCGAGATTTTTGCTTTCGAGATTAAAAAAAAACTTTTCGAGATTTTTAGCCTTCGAGATTACGTCATGATCCCGACGGTAGTCATTGTCTGTTGACATATTAAAAAGCGACGACGTTTTAACGTTGTTTTGTGAAATCTAATAAAAATAACTTCGCAAAAAGTAGTGAAATCACACCAAAAATATAAATGTAAAAAAAGAACCAAGTTCTCTTATATAAACAAAAATTATGCGTGTAACTATTCAGCCACGAAATGTAATGAGATCTAAATGTACGCCAAGTTCTTAGCCTTAGAAAGGTTCAATGTTAAAAAAAATTGGGGCGAAACGCATTTGGAGTTGAGACCACTTAAATGTTTCAATAATATGGAACAAGAACTTGATCAATATACCTACATAATTCCAAAATGAAAACCCAATATAACATACTATACAAACATGCACTCATTTTCGATTGGACACTAGAAATTGGATATATCTACATTATAAGGGCTTAGTTCGATATTTTTTTTTTATTTAGGCATTATGTATCTACCTACTAAAAATATATAAATATACTATATATATAAAAAATATAAATCTATACATATGTATATTAGTTGGATTTATTTTGTTTAGCATTTTCTACTTTCCTTGCTTCCCTCAGATAATAATTGCTCAATACAACAGTCCTTTTCACTACTCCTCTATTCTGTTCTGTTACATTAGCCGTTTTTTATTATCATCGTGATCTGATCCGGATCAGATCATTAAAATAAAACAAACTGGATCATTGATTGAGTTGTGGCAACACACATATAAAATCTAATACCAATTATGACAAATTTGGTATAGCCACCAGCCATCTTGCAGCCAAATGGTACAATGTGACGTCACAATGCGATGATTTCTCCATTGCACTTGCTCATATTTGAGTTTGACATTTCGCTTGTTGTGTCGGGGTGTTACCATATGGATACAATTCTGCATACATTTAGCATTGAATATTTTTTTTGGGGAAACTATGTTCAAATGTTATGTTCAAATATGCATCATAATTAACCGTATTTTACTGCTAATATTTCCA
This sequence comes from Cheilosia scutellata, assembly GCA_955612985.1. Classification (NCBI taxonomy): domain Eukaryota; kingdom Metazoa; phylum Arthropoda; class Insecta; order Diptera; family Syrphidae; genus Cheilosia; species Cheilosia scutellata. The sequence continues at coordinate 5,363,281 of OY015312.1, forward strand.
TTTATATTTTTGTGCTATATAGCGAAACAAAACATCTCGAAAGTCGGAGTAGTAACTTATTCGAATTTGAAAAAATGCTAATTGATTTTTTGTGTTGTTAATTGTGGTTCACATTTTGGTCTGGCAACATTACTGTGTGGCTATAATTTACAGGGACACCAACCTTTAGTGAATGAAATAAACAACGCCACGAAACAACAACGAGAAATAGTTGAATTAATTTTCAAATCATATTTCGTGATCTCGATGAAAAGCAGAAACACATGTTGTTGTTGTAAGTGCATGTAAATCGATGATCTATATAGATCATAGCTGATAATAAAAAACGGCTATTAGCTGCGCTCCTTTCATCCCCGTCAACGGCGTCGCCATAAAGGATTGGCGAAATGTCGAAGAATGAACACAAAATTAAGCAATGCAAACGCATAAATCTGATAGTACTAAAATTGGCATTCGAAGTTGTTTATTATTTGTTAATTTCAGTTTTTGTCAACGTATCAAAGTGTCATTTGTGAGTCTCTATCGATAACATACAAAAACGTGTGTTGGATACATTTTTCTCTATCCCCGCAAAGGTGTTAACCCCGATAATTATCCATGTTAAACCTTTGTTATATTTAATAGGGATTTTGTTTATGTTACGTATTTTATAGCCGTGACGAGAATAAAATCATTCAGATATTGAAATTATATCAATTTTGTTCTGCTAATACATAACTAAATATCGACAAAATGCAACACAGATTGCGGAACATATTTAACATTTAAAATTAGGCTTAAAAAAAAAAAAACTAAAATTAAAGCTAATTAAATTTTAGGGGTGCAAGATTTGTGTTAGTAATCAACCTCGTATAATTTTCTGTCCATTATGTGATATGGTAGGCAAACCAAGTGCCAATTTGTTAAATTTGTGTAACTTTTGTTAACAGATTTAACCGAAGATGAATATTTAACACAACTGACCATAATAGGATTGCATGGGAGTCATCTACCTTAAGCGATTACATTGAGACTGTATGTTTCGCTTTCGACTTAAGAACACAGTAGAATGCAGTTGAATTTGCTGTCAAAATTAAATACACAAAATTAAAGTTAACTGAAGGACAACTATGCGCACTTTTAATTGGGATGTATTTTCTTCTAACAGCGCAACGCGGCTGACTCTATTCTGATACAGAAGTTTAGTTGACACTGACACTTTTGTTACTAGCATTTAGCATAAGCCCACATAATCCTATTAAAGCTCACCCTTTAGAAAATTAAACGAAACTAATAAAAAATCTAAAAAAAAAAAATAAATTAAAAAAAAATAATTAAAATAAAAACTTACATATAATCCAAATGAATAGATACGAGATTACAGATGAAACGAAAATTTGGATGCAGTAGGTAGATTTGTTTAACTCATACACACGTACATATATGTTGCTCTCTAGGATTTGCGTTCATAACATACGGTCTAACGGTAATTTCTGATGCTTTTTTTTGTGTTTTTTTTTTTTATGGACATGTAACAACAACAACAACAATATAGCAACAATAAACATTAACAACATTTACTAATCATTTTAAGAAGAGAAAAAAATGTCCAATTCAATAGTAGAGTTTGTTATATTTTTGTGACGTGCGTGTGGTTTTTGTTTGTGAGTGTGTGTCCCTGTAAGGACGTTTGGGGTGGTCTTACTTGCCGCACACCTTGCAGGGATAGTCGTCTTTTATATTTGTATGAGATTGTAACTGGCTATTGTTACCAAATATCATGGAGCCGCTATTGTTGTTCAGTTGATGTATATTCCGGCCAATACAGTGAATCCGCGTGTGGCCATGAAGTGCAGCTTTAGAGGTGAAGCTCTAAAAGTGAATAAGGTAGGTAGGTATATTTTTGAGTCCATTTTTAGGGGATATCAAAATCTTACAGCTGAACAATCTGGCATTTCGCAGACATGAGGGCGAAGCTCCGAAGCATGCGCAGAGAATTGTGACTGATTTGCATCTCCCGTTTCGATCTTCAAGTGAGTCGCTTTGTAGTCGACACACAGCTTCTTCCAGAAGTAGTACAGCTGAATGCACTCGCTGGTTGACTTGGTTATGATCTAAAATGTTGATGAGCTTTAGGAAATGTATCAACAATTGGCGTTAAACTTACTTCTCTCGCAATGGTGTAGAAATCCTTTCCGTACTTCTCCAGGCCCCTGAGGAACATTTCCACTTCCAGCGAAGACCACTTCAGCTGGAAAGGGTTCGATTGAGACTTCAAGAGATTCAGCACCGCTATAGGTGTGTCACCCTGAGCCTGGAGCAGTGCTTTCAGGGCAACCTCTTCTGAGTGGTAACCAAGTGGAATGGCTGAGGACTTACTTAGCTCGATATATCGGGTTAGAATCTTCTCTTCGGTGGCCACACATGGATCCCACATTAGTTCTTCGTAGTCTGTGGCTTGGGCTGGGCCGACAATTGATTGCGAGTCGCTTCGTCCCTCCATAACTGGAATTGTAGCCTGATATGCGGTGCCTATGTTCACTTTGGACTCATCGAGGAAGGCCATCAGACTGGCAGCCTCCTCGAATTCATCGTCCAAATGAAGGGCATCCTGATGGAAGGTGTGTGGTTTGGGTAGATTGGAGTACAAGCCCGTACCTTTGCGGTCTGGATTGAGGATGGGCTGAGGAGTGTAGTGGGTTGTTGATGGCTTTCGCAGCTTTGACTTGTAGAGTTCGTACTTTCGGGGAATACTGCTGTGCTGTGAGTTGCTGTCGCCGCCGAGAGATCCTTGGCGCAATCTCCTCTTAAGGATTGAACTCGTCAGCGGGGATGGAGCTGTCGTTGACGTGGATAGGACATTGTGTGGCTGGCTTTGTTGGGCGGTAATTTCACTTGGCACGAAGAATTTTGATGTTTCCAATTGGGTGGTATTATCCTTGAACGATGGTGGAAGTGGTGGCGCCGGCTGAGGTACTGTCTCTGCACACAGTGGAACCGAGGATACGTCAGGCTTAATGTCGATTTCGTTGTCTTGCTTGATCTCCTGCTGCTGCATGTTAAAATGGAATTGGGTGCTTCCATCTCGGGATGTACTGGTAGGCATTAGCAAAGGGAAGCTAGAATCTGGATTAGGTTTCTTGGGAAGTAATTGTTCTTGCAGGACTACCGAAGTTGACTGTTCCATGCGTATCAACTGTGAAGGTTGATGGTGTGTGTGTGCCTGCGCGTGCAGTCTGTGGCCAAAGTCCCGTGGTGAGGACGAGAGGAGGGGATCTTCCGAGTTCGGCATCATTTGCGACTGTAGGCCCAATCCAGGCAGATAATACAGATCGATGTCGGTGGAGTTTTGCGGGTCACAGTTAAGTGACTCATCGGGCAGTACGTCGCGTAGCACTTCTTTCACTTCTTCGGCTGTTCCAATGCCACTGGTGAAGAACGACTCTGATAGTGGAGAGGTTGCATTGCGGGAGTCGTCAAGAAATCCCTGGGCATCATCCAAAAATGACAGATTCTGTTCGGCAAAGTCCTTGAGATCACAGTTTGCCTCGTCATTTGATTCATTCAGAAGGTCCTCCACCTTGACTACGGAGGCATCAAACACATCGGTTGAGTTGTCGTTCGACTTGAAGAATTGACCACTGTCCTCGAGTACACTTTTCAGCTTGAGGATTTTCTCACTCTCTGTGAGGGCATCATTCGAACAGTCCTTGAAGAAGGTTCCGCCAGCGTCGTCAATAAAATCAGAAGTGGACTTCTCCTGAAAGAAGGAGTTCGCTGCATCTGAAAAATGATGGGAGTCATCCAGGAATGGTGACGATTGTGTGACTGTCTCATGGCTTGCTGGTGGCGTGGGGTACGCGAGCGGCGAGGGAAGAGGAGATAGCGACTCTTTAACAGCAGTGGCTAGCGATTTGGTTGCAGTCTGGTTACCTCCACTTAAAGCCTTGCATGTGCCGTTGTTGTATAGGACGAAATCCTTGGAATGAAGTGTTTGGAAATTGGGCAAGGCCTCTTGCAAGGGGGAACTAAACACCGCTTGAATGTCTTTACTGGTTCTACTCGTAATCTCTCTTATGCTAGACGTAGAACTGGTCTCAGTTGGAAAGTTGCTCAGTGAGCTTATTTCATCCATAGGGTCTGGTGATTCAGACTCGTTGAGCAGTTGTATAGAATCGACAGTTTGCAGAAGCATGTCCGTCTCAGAAACACTATACACGTCGCTGTCTTCGAAAAACGACGCCGACGAGTCGGTTGAATAAGTTAGTGTGTACACATCACCGGAACCATTCGAGGCTTGCGATATCGTCAGCGACACAGGTGTAGTTTCTCCATTTGGTAGGGTTATCGCAAGTGGTGGGTTCGATGTTCCCGACGTGGAAAGCGACAGCTCAGAGGGCAGCATAAGCGTTCCATTGGTGGTGGTGAATAGTTGACTAGAATCGGAACCCGATGTCTTGCGTACCGCTACTTTTGTACCACGCTTCAGGAGCTCTATCAGAGTCGCATCTTTGTGATCCATAGTGGAGGTGCCCTTTGAAGTGTTTGTCGCAACGGTCGTCGTTCCAACACTGACATTGGTTGGTTTCTGGTGGATTGGAGTTGATTGTTTTTGAATTTGCAGACCCGGCGGAAGCACTGTGGTGGTTCCAATTTCGGCCAGGCCATTGCTGCAGTTCCTTTCGGACGGTGAGCCACCTGCTTGTATTACTATAGGTGACTTCGGAGCTAGGAAGTTTTCTAGGTCACTAGCTGCGCGTCTAACGGCAGCCGCTATGGGTGGAGCAGGCACTACAAAGGCACCCTGTGAATCAAAGATATTAATAAACGGTACAATCGAATTGGTTAAATAAGATTCCATTACCTTTAAATCTTTACACCTCTTGCTAATGATTTTCTCCTCGATCAGAGCTCGAACACCAATGCTGGCCGTTTGTAGCGGCGGACCAAGTCCGTCTTTTCGGTCACATTTCTTCGTCTCTGCCTCCTTTTTAAAATAGCCACCATGCAGACGCATGTGTCCGTTTAGAGCTGGGACGTTTTTAAATTTTCTATGACAAAGATTGCACTCTACAGGTTTCTGCTCTATTTTAACAATATTCAAAATTTGTTGACTCATCCCGGGACTCGGTTGCTGTTGCTGATGGGATGCACTTCCGTTGAGTAATTCATTGATGGAAATTGAGGTGATCGGTGATGTGGCATTATCAATCACGGATACAGATGAGACTTTTGACTGTGTCTGCTGCAGCTGGGTCTAGAAGAATTTTGTCATTATTCAAGAATATTTCAATGCAAAGAAACCTATGAGTTGACATAATGCTGTCGTTGAAATAATAAGAACGACGTAGCTTTGTTTTGCGAACTTGCAAGCCAATCTATATAATAAGGGGACCCCTCTGCATCGCGGACCCATGGCATAAATTTTATCAATAAATTTGATTAGCCCCCAACATTTAGGTAATATCCAGCACAGATCCCTAGATCGATATTCTTCATCATTACGGAATTTATAGAGACCAGCTATACAGAGCCATGTCAAGCTTTGGCTTTTCTGTTAGAAATCATCAGTCTGTGGCAGATGAGATGTAGATGCTCGCTGTTGGTCTTACAACCGAATCTATTGTGATGTACGCTTTAGTTGCTAGGCGAAAAGCTGCCAAAAATAAAAGAATAAGGCACAGTGAATTTCTCGTCTGTATATCAACGCCCGGAAATATTAATGAGCCTTCAACCCTTCGAGCTATGAGCTGGATGGCCAAAGGTGCCTTTCCGACTAAAAGACAACATTTAGAAGCCTTGTTATCGGTGACACGCCTATAATTGACATCTTTAATCAAAGTGGACTTAAGCATTGCATTTACCTTGAGACGGTCTTAGGGTTCTATCGTGAAAAGAGGCATTCATGTAAAGACACCAGTTGAAACTATCAATCGTGTCCCAAGATCCGTAGATACAATACCCAACTTGACAAAAGACAGAGCAGGGGACAGGAGCTTCTCAGAAGAAGCAAGTATCCACCAGTCACACCGAAAGGCAAATTACCGCGAAGTTTTCTAGGCTGAGATCTTTGCAGTTAAGGAAGCAGCTCAAATCCTAATATAGCAAGAGGGTTAATGCATTGGCGTAGACCGTTATGCAGCCCAGCCCATCATAGAGTTCTGGTCTATTGATGTGAAAGGAACGACACAGCAGATAAACCTGCTAGATGCGGTTCCAACTTTGAACGCAGGTACGTTCGTCTCTATTCACACAGAGACGAAAACACTCGAAAACCTTATAAAAACAGGAGTTTATACCCTATTCACACCAAGCCGAAAACTGGGTTTTCGCGAAAACAGTCGAAAACTTCATCGAAAACAGAAGTTTTCCCATACATATTGTAGTTCAAAATGAGTTGTTTGAGGTCGTTTTCCATGAAAACGCCGCGAAAACGAGTACAATCGTTGGTTTTTTGAAGCAGACACACCTTTAGCAACATTTAGCGAGCTCAGCAAAACTGCTCACAGGATAGCTCTCTCTCAGTGCTGTCGTTTCTTTTAGTTTTTTGTTTACAAATCTGGAATCTCTTGTTATCATTGCAGTTTGCACCATAAAGAGCAAATTATTCAGTTTTTTCTGTAATTTTAGTTTTTAGAACGGCAGCACTACTTGCCACAACTAAATGGTATTTTCAGATGTTTTGATTTTGATTGTTGCTTATGTTAATTATTTTATGCATTTAATCATAAGTTAACGATTATCAAGTAGCTTAACAAATTTTGTTTGTATATTATGTCAAGACGAGCGAAGTTTAGTAACTGAAATAAAAGTTTAGTCGCCACAAAAATTTCATAGCTAGTTTCACAGCTAATTGAAACGTCAAACGAAAACGAGTTGGTGTTCGGTGTGAATGCATCCACGAGTTTTCTAAACTCTTTTGACGAAAACTCGGTTTTCGGCTTGGTGTGAATAGGGTATTACAGACACAGTTTATTTTCCTAGGTCAAGAAATGTTGCAATATTTTGTTTCACTTTTTCTCTATGCGAGAAGTTCTCGACCAAGCTACAGAACGTAGGCACTGGAGTCTCTTGTTATCTTTGCAACATACGAAATATATGTATTCAGTTGTAGCACTGTCACAACAAAAATGTGAAAAGTTAAAATTTCTTGTCGCAAAGTTTCTTCTTCTGCTGTTTATCGTATTCATAGAAAACGTTTCGCGGTATTGGCTCTGACTCAAATTCGGACATGTTACCTTTCGCTCAACAAGGGAACAGTTAATCACTTCGCTGCCAACAACCACTTGCAGTATCCCAAGAACCACTTTTTCAAGGTATCAGTCAGATAAAAAAAAAAACGCCATGTCTCTTGGCTATAGCCTTCAAACAGAAACCCCATAAACCAGATTTATAGAAAACTGATAGAAGGAAATGATAAAACTCACCTGCATATTCCATGTCCTTGGTCTCTGCAACTGTTGCTGTGGGCTTTGGGCCTGACTCTGGTGGGGTGATGGTGGTTGATTTGCTATCTTCAAACTCGCTGTGGTTGTTGCTACAGTCACTTGGGTATTTCCCTGCTTCGTCTGCTGCATAATTTGACTAATGAGATCCAGCTGCTGCCTAGTGAGTCCATCATTTGCAGCAACCGATTTGGTTGAGGTGTTCGGTGAAGGCGATGATGCAGGTGAAGGCGTTGACGAGTAGCATTGTGAAGATGAACTCGCTTGCGTGGATGATGATACCACTGAGACGTTTACAGCGGACGATGATTGTTTCAAAGAGCTGTTGCTGTTGCTGCCACTGCCGTCGTCTCCACATCCCGTAGTTGTATACTGAATACAGTTTGCCCCGTGGGGTGAACTGGCATCTCCTATAGGAAATTTATGTATGTTTGAGAGTCAAATGGTTAGGTATTTTTTTTTTTTCAATTATTACCACTGGCGGTTGCCGGAGACAAACTGAGTCCTGTTGGCGGTCCTGTTGACGGCGAAAGGGAGGATGATTGATTCTGAGGGGTGGTTGCGGCCGCCGCCAGTCCACTGTGATGATTTTCCGTGTGCCGCCTCAATGATCTTGCATCACAATACGATTTTCCGCAACCTTCAGCCTTGCATTCATATGGTTTCTTATTTCTATGAGTCATCATGTGGCCATTTCTATTGGGAGGCAAGCATATTTAATAAATTAATTGCACGTTCCATGAGTGGTGGGTGGCGGCCATGTACTTACAAATGGTCCTGTCTTTTGAACGCTTTTGAACACATCACACAAACGTATTTCCTCTCATCGCTATGCGTTAATTTGTGCTTCGCCAAAGCAGATGCATTTCCAAATACTTTATTGCAAACCTGAAAATAGTAGAGTATAGTTTAAAAAAAGAGGGACCGGGTGTGGGTGGGCGTGCAAAGGCGTTTTTAATTGGCAGCGCTTTGTGCTGCAGATGGCGCTATTTTTGTCTATAAATATTATTCTGTTTGAACTTTTATTTTTACCTCGGCGCGCGGCGTGTCGGTTTTAAATTTTTATGAAGTTTCTGAACTCGCACTGACACACGGGTGCGGGTGCATGTGCATCGATGATTGATCTGAATTGTTTGTTTGAAATCAATTTTTATGATTCACAGTTAAAGGCTAACAGCCATCGTAATTTAAATTAAAGAAAACATTAGAAATGGTGCTAAATAGAATAGCCTTTTGATGCGAATTCATGTAAACAGTGGAGGCGTTTACAATGGAAATGGTGCTCCATAACTATTACCTATGAGGTTGACAATCAACGATTTGCTGTCATAGAAAACTGGAGAATATGAATTGAAAGTAAATAAATCCTCGTAGAGCGCTTATGCTCTTTAATCTGATTAGAAAGTGGTAACAGGAGCGTACTTTTGCTATGCGTCTTTGCGTCTGAAGGACTATTGTTGCGGTCACCATTTCTGATAACGTATATCAGTCGGGGAGGGTACTTTTGCCTGCAATCTAAAAGCCCGTTCCAAAAGGCCGTATTAGAAAAGCCCATATTTCAAAAGTCCGTAAAACAAATGCCCGTAAAAAAAGCCCGTAAAACAAAAGACCGTAATTGTATGGGGTTGCAACCCTGCAACCACCCTGCCTGTGGTCACTGTTTGGAATGAGTGCGAGGTGGAGTACATATTGTGACTCGGTAAATTGATTTCCACGCCACCTACCAAGATTTTTACGTACCCGAATCACAGGATAAGATTTGTGACAGTTGATTTCATCACAGAAGTTCCTACTGAAATTATAAATTGGAAGCGCGCGCAAAACATTCTATTTTAAATTTATTGTATAGACATTAACAAATTTGATATCAGAATGCCTCTAGAAAATGTCAAAGTATATAAAACAAGTAAAATATTTGTGAAAAATTAAGAGATGTGAATAAAATCATGCCTTAAAAATTGTGAACAAAGCACTCGAAGTTACCAATTATAGAACAATTTTTTTATCGTGTTATCTGTTGCCCTTTAGGATTTAATATAACTCATATTTGGATTTAATTTTCTCCACACGCAATACAAGATTGCGGCAGGTTTTTAGTTGAGAATGCTTAGTCCAAAAGGAAATAATATAAGAAGATATCCTTGTGAAAGAGGAGTTAAAATTTGTTCTTTTTCAAGTGGCGGCTACATATAAGAAAATTCTTTGGATTGTTCCGATCATTATGAACTTTTTTGGGAATTCGGTGCATAGATGTACATTATTTGGATTCCTGTACGATGTGCAATATTTAACTCCACAGAGTTCCCCAGTTTTTAATGTATAGTTTCTTCTGCCATCATTCTTGCACTTGACCACAAAATCTATTCAACATAGAAAATATTAACTTCAACATATTTAATTTCAATTATCACGTATTTTTCACAATTTGTTTTCACGAGGGAAAGGTACAATTACATTTATTTGACCGCAACATATTTAAAAGAATCAAAATCTATTTATTAGTTGGGTTTTATAGCTGTTTTTTGGTATAGATTTACTTTTTAATAGTCCTTTTCTTAAATTCACTACTAAATTTGGTAAATAACAGTCTCTACTTATTAAATTTAATTTTTTTATTTTTCGAAACACAAATTTTCATACGATTTGACAGTTAATGGAGTGACTTATCCTGTGATTAGGGTTCCGCCGAAATCCGCTAGACGCGGTATGACCGAGTGTCAATTATGCAAAGCGACTTTTCGCCAACAACATTTCTAATTTTTTTATTGTTTACAAAAGATTCCCCTGAAAAATGAAGGGAAGGAAGAAAAATGTTCTTTTACGGGCTTCAGTATTACGGGCTTTTATTTTACGGTCAACTTCAAAATGTTGTGTTTGCATTTTCAGGCTTCTATGCATACCTACGGGCTAAATTTTGACGGTCAAACATATCGTTCCGTATCAGTCTTAACACCTCAAAAATAGACTTTGTACTTCGACCTCCTTGTGTGTCGGAAATTTACGCCACAATTTACAAGATTCAATATTGAAATATAGTTATGTAATCGAAAAATTTGAGTTTAAAGCTTAGTACGCTGCTCGAGCTAAATTTTAGCTCACTTACAAAATTCTCTCCAAATTTGCCAAATTTAAGCGAATCTCTTTAACCGAGCGGTACGCTGCTTCCGCTAAAAAAATCAAATTTTCATTTTAGACTGTACTTCATATACATATATCTGTCAAAATTTTAGCGCCCATTAATGTTTAGGCAAATTTTATCAAGCTAAATTTTGACAGATCTGTTGGTTTTTTTCTGTTGTGTTTTAGTGTTGCGGTAAAGTAAATAAAGATGCGTTTTTTCAATGAATATCTACCCCGATGAGGAATAGTTTGAAAGTGAACAATTTGAGATCAAGGAATAGTAGAATATACCTATAGTCGATGAATTTTTGAGAGAAGTTATTTTCAGCGAACAATTGTTTTCTGTGCCACTTATATCCACAACACAACGCACTCCATGTCATGGGCAATTTCTTTGTCCCAGCATAACCTTAAAAATTAAATGGGCTCAGTAGCTAATAGTTGGAGAAAAAAATTGGAGAGCAGCTAAAATTAAGTTTCGTTCGAGCTGCGTACCTAGCTTAAGCGGAAACTCGAGTCATGATTCAGTATAATATAGAAAGTTACACAATCCATCAGAGGGGCGCTTGAAGCAAGAAGCTCAGGCGAATTCGTATTATACATAGGTATATCACGGTTAGTATAGTCAACAACGAGTATATAATAAAGGGTTTTCCGATGAGAGGTGTTATTGTGAATGGTCCGCTATTTCGGTAGCTGCCACTTTTGAAGCTTTTATTCTTTGACATTTTTGACACGATACACGCATCAGCAGCGCATTGAAATTATTAAAATTCACTACAAAAATGGTGAAAATCTTGCAGTCACAGTTCGCAAAACTAAAGCATTTTTTGGTCGTCGTGAAGTACCTTGTCGGACCGCAATACAGAAATTACCTACCAATGCTACCGTACTTGGCACACCGATGAGCATCATGAACTTAATACAATGATGCCTGTGGAAAATCCTATAAAATATTTCTGAGGCTAAAAGGTCCCCGTATGGTAAAATCCTTAGGCGAATAATTTACAAGAGGCTCCCACCAGCAATTAAGAGGACAGGAGGCCTCTTGGTATACCAATACGGTTCCCGTAAGTCAATATAGTTCCTAAACGCCATCGACGACGAGGTAATACAAATAGATGAAGCCCCTATTCTATGATGGATACGATTCTTTAAGGGTTAGATCTACATTGCTTGTTATTTTACGAGGCAGTTGGATTTGGAGTTTAGTTAGAGGCAGCGTTGCAACTGGTTGCTAACGAGATCCTTATGAAATTTTAGGTCGAAAGTCCATATATATGTGAAAAAGTGGAAATTTGTTTATCATAGCATAGACTAGTTTTAACCAAAAGAAAATGGAAGCAATTGTGTAAGTCCCGCATCCTCAAAAAATCTTTAACAATTGCAATATTTGTTTGGTCTTTTAAATTGTTATAAAAATGTCTTCCAAGTATCAAATTGTATACCATTGTACGATGTATGGAGAAAAGATGCACAGTTTTTTTTGGGAATGGTATAGGTAAAGCCTAGTAGTGGACGACAAATAAAATGCCAGTTAGTTTTGGGTAGGACTCCCATCGCAACTTAACCTTAAACATTTTAATGGGCTCAAAAATGTGTCTTATGCCTAGTTGCACAGTCAGAGTTTAAACTCTCGTTTTGGTTTAAACCTTCGTTCAACAAATTTTCGGTTTCACTGTGTTCGTTTAAACCCAAAGTGGAGTTCAACTCTCGGTTTAAGTTAAACGCCTGCATTCTGCCGTTTAAACTTTCGCCTCGCATTTTGAGGTTTATTTTGACAGCTGCTATTTCATACAGAGAGATGAGAGAGAGAATAAAAGAGATAAATTGTCTGGGTGCTACACTTCTTGAATTTATATGAGTGAAAACTAGAGTTATGATTAGTTTCAGCATTACTGCGGTAAACCCACTGTTAAAAAATGTCATCAGAAAATTTCAATATACATATTTCCAACCAATATATCTACTTTTCAAGGAAAGTGATCATCAGGTAGATTTTAGCCCAAACATAATGTAGGCAAGAGTGAATTGTATTGAGGTTTTTTCAATATAAATTAATTATTTTAGTGTGTGGAAACGACGATTATTTTTTTGTAATGCTATATACTAGCGATTTCTTTAGATTATTGGAGAACAAAATATATTTATACATACTCAAATCTTTCACATTTTCTTTTGGTTGAAACAAGACACTACCTAACCTATGGTTTATAGGTACAATACAATTTTTTTGTCCGATTTTGAACACACTTCTCGGGACAATGCCTGTAAATTTGAGTTTGTTCAGTTAAAAGTTTCGGAGTTCATACCATTTTTGTATACAGATCTAGATTACATTTTTGTTTAAAAAAAGTATAATCGGAACAAGATACCGCAGATTTTCGCAGAAACACCAGCAAAAAACTGTGCGCGTACCTATTCCCAGACAATGACCCTAATTATAGGCTCATAAAACCCTTTCAATATTCATTACTATTACTGGCGACGGGTGATCGGATGTGGTAAAAACCCAGCGAGTGACAAGAAGCAGTACCTGTGATCGCATCCGTCCGAATGCCCACTACATTTCAACAACTACATATTATTATTATTGAAAAAAAAAATAATTACTGCAATAATTAATTGGTGAAAGTAGATGATAGTTCAAACACGTGTCAAAAATAAATCAATTCAATTCGTTATTAGATTACCTAAATAAATAATGTAATAATATTGCACACATTTCCTTTTATTTACAAATGGTAAAATAGATAAAGTAGAGAAAAGCAATAACCATTTATTTGATCAAAAGTGCGCTGGTAGAAAAATATCCCCTTAAGGGAAATTGATCTGCGCTTCCACAACTGCGTTTAGCTAACTGGCAGATTATTTTGAACTGTGAAACTGAACGAGTTAAACCAAAAGTTTAAACTCTCGGTCAGGTTTAGTTAAACTTCAGTTTAAACTCTGACTGTGCAACTGGGCATTATAGACTCATTTTCATGGTTATCTACCATTGGGTACCTATAGTGACTCAAATTTCGAAGAGACAGCAATACATTTTTTTTTAAGTTGACGATAATTTAGTGAATACGGGAACCGTTTGTGACAGTATATTTAAAAAACAAAAAATGTGTAGGTAATAAAGACTGTTTTTTAGTATTCACAATTAGACCAAATAAAAAAATAATGTGTCAAAATGATTAATGTCATATTTTAAATATAAAACAAGTTTATTTATTAAAAATGTTTCTGGGCACAGAGTTGCTACAACAAAGCGCTCTCGAGTTTTGGTAGTGGTCAGCTATTGACAAGTCAATTAGCTTATTTGCAAGAAATATTGCAGTTTCTGAAAAAACATGAAATGTTCGACGAGAAATAGTTGAAACGAAATGGGCATCACCGCAGTTTTCTTTTGAACGTTTTAGTTTAGATTTGTTCTTCCTTGGCGGCAAAGTATTTTTAATCATTATGGATGCTTACTCAAGGTTATATGTACGTATTTCGAAGTGAGGTTGATGAACAGGACAACTGTTCAGTCATTAATAAATGAGTTGTCCAAATTGTTACCTTAGTTATACATAATATGTAGATATTGCGAAGTGAGGTTGATGATGAACACAACAAATTTTCAGTCATTAATAAATAAGTTATCCAAATTGCTTTTAGATTTTGTATATCCGGGTTGTATTGTGACGAATAATGGACACAACTCGAGTGCACTTTTTAAACTTTGCAAATGCTAAAGTTTTCATCTGGTAAAACTGCCTCCATAACAATCGACAGACAGTTAACTCGGTTTTAAAAAAGTTATGCTTAGAACAAAATAATAGAGTCGTTAGAAAATATGTAAGGTTATGTCAATTATCACAACACTCCATCAGCAGTAGCTTCGAAATCTTCTTCTCAAATTTTATTTCACTTTAAGCCAAAAATTATTTTTTTTTTGTAAAGAAAATAGTAATAGAAATGCCAAAAATTAATCTGTTGACAATACTGTCCTAAGTCCCAAGACAATTCAGTCGCAAAGAGTACAAGACATAACTTTCAGTTTAAACGAGCTTACATGACACCTAGCAGGATTTGTAGTGGGTGAATATGAAAAATATAAGAAAATAAGTCCACTGTTATTGGAAAATATTTTCTTTTGTATTCTGTTCGTGGTTATCTATTAAATAGCTGAGTGCAATAAAGTCCAAAATTACGTTTTCAACCTTTTTGCATAAGACCGTTTTTTTTTTACATCTGGAAAGACTGCCAAAGAACTTGCCGACGATATTTTAAAGCAACTCAACGAAGATAGTCTTGACATTAACCTTTAACGGGCTCAGGGATATGATAATGCTGCGACTATGGCGGGTATTCATGGAGGAGTTCAAAAATGAATTCGGCAAATTAATTCAAAATCCATGTGTACGCCATGTGCAAACCATTCTCTAAACCTTTGTGGAGTTCACTCTTTGGGAAGCACTCCTTCATGTACAACGTTTTTTGGGACAGTGGAAAGACTTTACACATTTTTCTCAGTATCTACACATCGTTGGGATATTCCCATAAAAAATGTAGGTTGTCAGTCAAGAGACTTGTAGATACAAGATGGAGTGCTCATCACGAGGCTGTTAAGCCATTGAAGGAAAATTTCGTGAAGATAGTTTCAACTCTTGAACTCCTTTGTGATCCTCAAAAGGAAAATTTGGATACAAGAGGTGCTGCAACCATACTCTTGTACTGCTGTATGCGACTTTACGTTTTTGTGTTATCTTTCATTCTGGTGCGATATTTTGGAAGAAGTTGATGTAGCACAGAAATACTTGCAAAAATCAGGGCTCACTTTAGAAAAAAGTGTAGGATTAAAACTTGAGGCGCTCGGGAGTTTTCTTCATGAACATCGTGATGAAACCATGAAAGAGGCCATAATATACGCCAGAGAACAATGGCTAGAAATTTCAATTGAAAGGCTAAAGAACGAACTAAAAAGAAGAAAATTATGCCAGGCGAAAAGGCTCAAGATGCTGGTTTGACGTTGGAACAGGAACCATATTGCTGTATGGAATGGAAGAAGAACTGATGCTTACCTCAAAATTTACAGAACTAAACAACAGTATCATATTGGAAATCGGTCGAATACGCCGTCACATGGTAGCTGCAAAAATAAATTTAAAAGATGCAGAAATTTGGACAGCCTTTGCATTCCGCCCTTGGTCCTATGCGACACAAACCACATAGAATAGACAGTCGACTCCTTCCACATAACGGTCTTTGCCTACAAGCTGCCTTTTTCTTGTATTAGTGCTGTACAAAATCAAAGGAGCGCCATTAACGCACGCATACTTGAAAAATCCTAGGCCCATGGTATAGCATGGAAAATCATTGCCGCCATTAATTTTGACATTTACACCTATTCATCAGACAGTTGAATACGTGTATTTGACACGGAAGTCGACGGTCTAGTTCTCTGTGGTTTGTGCTATGCGATTGAATAGTCGCGCGACGGAAAGCAAATGTGCGCGCCTAGCCTAAGGGGGATAAGTTATTATTAGTAAGAACATACACACACATACTCATACTGATACTGATCCAATAGGTACCCAAAAGAATGAATAAAAACGTAAACTAATTTGAAATTCAATTACCTGACACTGTTGGGGTCCATGTCGTGTGGGGGATGATGTTTTGGGTCTTTGTTTCTTTACAATCGGTGGATTAGATCCAGGAACTGATACGTTTGATATACTCTCATTACTGCTACTGCTACAACTGCTATTACTGGTTATACTACAATTACTACTACTTCCACTGCTGGTGCTGCTACTACCGGTGATGCTGATTAATTGCCCGCTAATAGGACTGCTCAGCGATAGATTACTGCTACAGCTAATAAGGCTGTTATTGTTGCAGGTCTTATTGTTGCTATTGCTCTTGCCCTGGCCCTGTCCGCCGCCACCGTAATTATTGTTACTATTGTTGGGTGTGCTGCTAATTGTTGAACCGATGTCATTGAGTTTACTGCCATCTACACTCTCCAGAGTTATGGCACTAATCATTGTGTTATTATTGTTTGTGTTATTATTGAGCGCTGCAAAAAAGGACACCAGTTCATCACAAAGCTGGGGGACATTATTTACAACCAACTTACATGCAGTTTGTAGAGTACCTAATACATCGGCTAGCATATCCGGATCCGGATAACCAATAGTTAGAGCATTATCCAGCGATGAACAACCATCAACCGATGATGAATCCGACGAATGAATGGCTTCTCGTAATTGCAATGTAACCGATCCTTCGGCACCCATAGAGGCACTACACATTAAAACTCTGGGCGGCGAAAGTCCAGTCAATGGCAAATGAAGGCCACTTTGAACCTACAGATATGTAAAAGATATAAAATTAATTAAATTTGACATGAGTGTGACATGAGAGACTGTGGCAAAAATAATGATTGTACATATAAATAATTTCCGAAAATAAATTTGTGTGTGTACGAAATGAATATAATGTGTAGTAGGTACGTGCGAGTGTCTTTTATTTTTGAAAATAGAAAACACAGCGTGTTACAGTTACATGAATGTTTTGCATTAATTAAAGTGAAATTCCATTAGTGTCGAAACTTGTGCAGCCAACATAATAATCTAGAAGGAGGGAGAAGCACACTTTGTGTTCCTGCGGCCTGGCCCCTTTAACAGGGTGTACTTGTTCCAACAGGCGAACATAAAACCAAATGTTATAGTGTTTGTCTAATAAATGAAACTAGTGTATACACTCGTAGAGTGAAACGGTTTTTGAATGGACTTTTGATTGCATATTTGGTAAACACTCTAAAGAATAATGAAAAACAAAGTATGTAGGTACCTACGAGTAAATATTACTAAATAAGTGGAAATAATTTCAATTCTATAAATACCATCCAGAGACAGTTAAAAGCTTATAGTGTTTGTATAGGATGGCATAGTGTATATTTAAGGTGAGGAACAAGGAAATGTGAGTCTTTTTCTGTGATAGTTATGAGAAATAATTAGAGAGGACTAAATGGTGCAATTGCAGTCAAATCTAAATTGAGTTATCCAAGAGAATTTTAGGTACAAATAGTGATGAGAACATATGCTCGAGTTGGGGAAATAAATCACTGTTGACTGTTAGAGATCCCACAATAGCGACTTTAGCCTTAAAAAGATTGTTTCGATATGGAGACAAAAGTTGTGCTTTTTACGATATATCACGCTAATAACATTTTCACCAGAGAAAAATGATTTTTTTTAAAAATCCATTTGTAGTTTCTTGTTTTAAGCAGTGCGCCTTTCTAATAGAATCTTCTTAGCTTAGGTATTATGGAAAGGACCTACTATAAGAAATATATACCGTATCTGAAGGGCTGAACTGATAAGCTATCTGAGAACAAATTTTTCTGAGAAGTTCGAAGAAGTGGGCCAGTGGATAAAGAGTTTAGGGGTAATTTGTGGTTTTTTGGGGGTTGAACCGTGCACCCGTACATGTATATAAAAATCGTTCTTGAATATTTTGTTATACGTGAAAATACAAATCTTTGACAGCACCACATTTGGAAACAAACAAAGATTGACTTCGCTACTCTATGGCAGGGTGTCCATCTGTGGTCTTTATAAAAAGAGAACATTTTGCTCCCAAAGACATAAAAAAAGAGAACATTCGTAAAAAAAAAATAGAGGACAAAAAAGAGAACACACAAAATAAAAATATACACTCACAAAAACTTCAAACATATACATATTTTAATTAACATAAATGTACGAATTCATTATTTTTTAAGAAAATAAAATTAAAACAAAACAAATTATAAAAAATAGTATCTAGATAAATAATAATATACCATGTTCCCTCCAACATATTACCATATTGACGGTGCAATTTGGCATAGACTACCTAGTTACTTATTCCTCTTGGAACTTTGGGAGAAAAGTTTTAGGAAATGATAGAAATGTCAAAATAAAATACGTAAAATTCGGTGGGAACGTTTTCGTAATTTGTAAATCACTTTCGCTTAGTCATGTTCGTGTTCACCATGGTATAACAGTTGAAATGTTTAATCTATTTCTCTCTTGTGTCTATTGGGTCCAATCAGAATGACTGTTCTTTCGACATTTTCAATTCAATTCAATTTATTTGCAATAATCTTAACACAGAAAGAAACAATATCTTCTAAAATTGTGTAAGCTTCAATAATGTATATACATAATTTGTTACTGTTTGCAGAAAACAAGAGGGAACAGAAAAACAAGGAAAGTTAGTTCAGTTGATAGAATTTCATTAATAAGTAGCTAATTGGGTTCATGGATATTATAAGCATAAATATATTATACTTTTATTCCTAAGACTAATTTAAAATAGAAAGTACAACGAAAACAATAATAAAAAGAATCAAAAATATTGAAATAATCTTCATCATCACTAGCTCAAAGGGCCTCCAGATGCCGCCTAAGTCTGCTCTTGAACTGAGGGATTCTGCTCAGGGATTGTATTACACATGTTCAGGATATTTGAGTCTTTGAAAAAACACTTTTCTTGCGAACGCAATTCATCAAAATTATTTTCTTTTGAGTTTTCTTTAAAAAAGTATTGCAACTCGCAAAAACATCAAAACATTTGCTATCAGTTATTTTATACATATTTACTTTTTTAGAATAGATAAACGATGGATTCTTCGACATCCTTCCAATTTAAATTTTTATTAAGTTTCATCCAAGTAAAACTTAAAAACTCTTTGAGTTGAACAGTCTTCTTTTCCAAATACAAACGATTTTTGATAGCATTTAAAACAATCCGCTTTAAAACTGAATAACTGATTACCTCTGTTGAAAGTTCAGTTTTCAAAAGCCTATTTACAATAGTTTTTACATCTATATATATAAAAATTGAGCCTTAAAATGTTTGTCGCCGATTCACGCTTTAACGCATTTACCGTTCTTAACCAAACTTTCGCACATCTTTGGTATTGGTCCATACATGAATCCTGTGAAGTTTGGTCAAAAATGGACAAAGGGGCGTGGCACCCCCCATACAAAAAAAACATTCAAAATCGTATATATCGAAAACCACCAAATCGATTGAGCTCAAACTTACAGATAATCTTAGTTATTGGCCCTGGAGTTGTCCTGTGAAGTTTGGGCAAAATTGGACAAAGGGGCGAACAACAAGCCTGCCTAAACCAAAATTAAAACACTATATACATAATTTGTTTACTATATCATCAACTCAATCAAGGAATATTTTGTATGTTTAATACTTTTTTTCTGTATTAATATTTTTATTAGCATTCAAGCTCCACCAGCTCTCGAAACAGATTGATTAATTTGTGTTTTTGCTGGAATTGCAAGCCACCGAAAAAAGATCCGTTTCGTTGCTTTTAGTGTGTGAATCGTAAGTGTTTCATGTTTTGTTCATAGAAAGAAACTGATTTTTTTGTTCTATTTTGTTGTGGTATTGCTTTATTTAATTCATTCCATTTCAATTATTTTAAGGTTACTTATTTGAAATCAACTTATTATGCGGCCAAAAAAAGATAAATTTATTTTCAAGATTGAAGATTTCATTGTTTTATTTTAGTTTGTGTCAAAAATGCCACGTCAGCGAAGAAGTGATATTGGTCATCGGTCGCCGTGTAGGAAAGCCATCAGTTATGTTTATTTATACCACAACTCCGGGCAAAACAAAAAATGTAGTTTACGAAAAGGCTCTGCGATAGTTAAAGTAAAAACATAGCATACGATAAAAAGAAGAAGAAATAAAATAAAAAAACCGAGTGTATTTAAAAGGAATGTGTTTTTCATTCTTATATTAATGTGATTTGCCTAGCGAAGCAGGCACAGGGTCCGCTAGTATCTTTATAAAAGAGAACATGTTCTCTTTTATAGAGATACGATGGACACCTTACTCTATGGGGTGGAACATTGCAGTAGCAAACAAGCCTCGGCATACTTCAACTTTAAAAAGGTAAAGTAGATATCTGTTATTTGAACAAGGCTATTTGGCCTTACTAACAAGCAAACTAGTTCAAACTGACCTCATTTGGTTAACTTAAAGTGTCGTGTGAAAAACAACTCTTAAAAATACACCCGATAATAGTAAAGGTTGTTTTTTTTTTTAGAGGTAGGTATACAAATTCAATATTGAATTAAAACACTTAAAGCTAATGTTAATGTCTATGATATTAGCTTTGTTTAATAGATAATTTTATGCCATTACTGTCTAAAAATGATTTCGAGCTTATGAGCGCTAGTTCGAATGAAGTGCAATCGTGAAGTCCAATTTTCGACACTTTATCGAGCAACTAGGGCCGTATCATTAACACGGCGAATATTGACTTCCAAATCGTCCAACGTCTCTAGTTTATCGGCATAGACTAGTGACTTCACATAGGCATCCTCAAAGAAAGTAATCTAAAGGTGTGAGATCACAGGATCATGGAGGATAGTTCACAGGTGCATTACGCGAAATTTTGCGCTCAGCAAATGTTTCCAGCAAAATAAATCCAAATCTTGTTGAAACAAAACCTCTGTCACGTCAATTCCATTCAATGTCATTCCATTGACGGTAACATTCTGGCCGGCTTCGTCCTATGGGCCGATGATTCCACCAGCCCATAAAGCATACTAAACAGTGAGTTTTTATTAATGTAAGGGCGTCTCGACAAAAGCTTCTGTGTTTTCTCCACTTCAAATTCTACAATTTGTCGTCTTTAGGGATGCGTATTATCCACTAGAGTCAGGGGCGTAGCGAGGGTTCATTGAAATGCCGACTTATTTCAGGAACTTGCCGACTGTATAAAAATCATGAAAATCGGCCCAGCGGTTATCGAGTTATATCTAACGTCAACGAGCTTCACTCGATAGAAGATGTTTTTTATATAGGACGCCCCTTTGTCCAATTTTGACCAATTTTAACAGGAACACCTCTGGGCTAATACCAAAAAGACCATTCACATAAGAGCGACCAACTACCTACGATCGAACGACTATTCGCAAGTTTTGACAGCCCGTTCACATGAACACTTTTATAGGTCGCGGCAGTTTGCGAATTCCAGCTATCAGTTTTTACCCACAATGTCTAGTTTGAGGTTAAGTTCGAACGAATGTTTTATTCGCTAGTTTGTGGAACGCTAATTAAATGATGTGGATTGCGAATAAACTTTGACAATTCGCGCCAAGAGTGATTTTGTTCGCGGCAAAAATTTTAGAATTCGAAATTTGTTTATAAACTTATTTTCTTAATACATTTTGATGGGATAATTAATTATCCTCCTATTGGCCCAAAAACACGCAATCCACATCAATAAGCCGCGAACTAGCGAATAACACATTCCTTTGAATTTAACCTCAAATTAGAAATGCCAACCGTCCTTTTAAAATCGAATCAAAACTCGCTAAATTTTAAGGATTTCAGTCGGCAAATTCACCGATTCACCGATTTTAAGGAGTTCATGTGGAACCTTTGAAAATGCCGACTTCTGTATACATTTACAAGTTTAAAAACCTATACCTAATGGAAATCCAAACTTAAGACCTAATTTTTGAAAATTGATCGTTGATTTGCCGACTCTTAAAAAGCCCCCTCGCTACGCCCCTGACTAGAGTGTACATGGTGCGAAAACGACTCATCGTGTTCCGAATAACTTCCTCAGATGGACGATTATTTCGACCGTAAAATGAACGATAAGTTTGGCGAACCGAACCATGGTTTTGAAAATAAGTTTGCACAATTTGCACGCATTATTGTTCTGCCGTTAATTTATATAGCTATACCGTAAAATGGCAAAACGTACTAACCACAAACCCCTACAAAAAACACCCTTTAGAACTCTATTTTGGTTCCTACGCCAATTTCCTTACCGAAGATTGCCAGACAAAATTGTACACAATCTTCATTTTTGATTATTTCAATCGGTTTAAACTCAATTATTTTTTCTTTTGATCGGTTTTTTAAATATCAAATGCAAACTTTATCCTTATCCTTAAACGAAGCTCCAATGTAGCAAGTGTACGGATCTATCAAAAGCTGAATACATATAAACAAAATAATGTTCACACATTTATTCTTAGCTACAGTCACATTTTGAATTGAACAGTTAACGTTGTCTAATTTTTGACTTTTCTGTGCGACTATTTGGCGGCTGATTCGAATAACGTTTTGCATGCGGCACACACAAAGACACAAGACATGAAGTTGTCCACGAAAGGTTGTTCTTATAATATAATTTATTGCAAACAGATTACAAATATAAAAATTAAATTCACAAAATGGAACATTGCGGAGGAACTAATTGTTTGACTAAAATGTCAATAGCTGCATTGAGGGCACCGTGCTCACGGTTATGTTTCACGTTGACAGACGTCTTAAATGCGACTGTAATTTATGAATTCGATCTAATTTTTTAGGTAATGTGTGCTGGGTAGTGGCTTAAGCCAGGGGCACACATAGATGGAAATCAATCGCAAATGAGAAAATGATTTATTTTATTTCCCATACGGTGTTATTTAACAGAAAGTATAATAGAGAAAATGAGCTTTATCATAATATTTATCTCACTATGGATGTTTCACGTCAGTTGAGTATCTTCTTGTTTTAGTACACCAATGTTGCTACTTTTGTAGGTAGGTATTCAGTGATTATGGTTTTTGGTTTAATTTTTCTTTTGTATTTTTCAAATCATATAGACCGATTACAGATCCGATAGATTCCGGGATATCTATTAGGCCATCAAGAATGTTCTATTTAATCACTTTTTTTTTTTATTGGAAAATATTATTAATAGTATACTTATAAGCCTTTATTAAGTCATATTTTTGTGCATTTTAATTTAAACGGATACTGCAGGATATTAATGTTAAGCCAAATAATATCTACGTGGCAAGAGTCTGTTTAGTCATTAAAGTATAAGATTTTGATGACAGTAGTCCAGTAACTTTTAATCTGGAAAAGTGGTAGCGTTTCGTCTCATTAATCTAAGACCTTGGTTTACACCAAATTCCCAATACGATAGCGATAACATTTATAGCTTACCATTATACAAATAGTGTGTAAGAATATTTATACAATGTGTAGATTATACAAGTTTGTGTAAACATGTCATAATTCAACTTCCTGTAAACGAGATGTTTACAAGAAAAAGGCTTATTGTGGACCAATGGCATGAACAAATAAATTTAACCATAACGGCTGCCAAAATTTCGACTTCTTCTGAAAGCAATTTTTTGGCAAATCATCCAAAGTCAGTCAGACCACCACCACACCATGTTAAATTCGCGTGGATACACTCATGGTATTAACGCCACGTTCATATTGAATTAAGCATTATTCATTTTGGGTGGTGAACTATGCTTAAACTAAATTTGCACAAGGGAAGCAAAAAAATTAAAAAAAAAAAAAACAGAAAACACAAGAAAAACTATCTCGGCGTGCATTGAAAATCAGTGAAATGAACAACCAAGAGACAAAACTTTCAATTTTTCATCTCGCCAACTGCCAACATTCTAGTTCCGCCACCATTGTATTCGCCAGTAGTGCAAGGCAGTCGTGTTCATCTTTTTGGTATTTGTCTGGCAGGGACATGATTCATACCCCTAGCCAAAGGATAGCCGGTAGTGGCCTACATATACAAAGAGTATTTTTCATTTTTGTTATTTTGAAGAAATGTTATGTTGCAGAAATATAAAACAGACGCGACGGTGTACAGGGTGGGTACGATGTGAGTCATTAAAAACGTTTTATTAACAATGATTTACGCTTAGAGATCGTCAAATGAATAAAGACATTCGCATCGTTTAACATGATGTTGTTGGAATTATTCCTTGTGCTTTTAATAAACTATAAAACAGAATTTAATAAATAAGCTATACAAAATTAAAGGAAACCGCCTCGTGACACTTTAATGCGAAATATGTATATTCGAAAATAAATAATTTAAATACATGTTTGTATGTATGTATGATTTTCAGTTCCATAAACTAAAATACGTCACGATTGTTTTAAATACATTTTTGCAATTATCATTTAATTTTCATATTTTAAAATGATGTTATTCTAAAAAATCTTATTTGGCTGAGAAGTACATAATATCGAACTACATGGTTTTCAATTCGGGGCGAAGACAGTGGCGAAAAATTATAATCAGAGTATTTTGTTAATTATATAGTCAATATAAAACCCACTTAAACCCACGATTCGGCACGAGTACGATAACTTAGGCGCCAAAAATTGATAACGGTTTTTTGTAGAGGAGTTAAATATAAGCGTTTTTTTGTACTATGGGAGTGGGGCTTCGTTTAGTCGGGAGGGGTAATTTAAAAAAAAAATTAAACATAAAATGGAAATAAAATATTAAAAAATAATGGCAACACTTACAATAAAGGACTTTCGGATTTTTGAAAGCCAAGAGTCTGTTCTTTCAAATTATTTTTAAATCAAGTTATTTTTAAAACAGTTTTTGAAAAAAATGCTTTCAAAATTGAAATTTAAGGAAAAAAATTTAAAAAAAAAATTAATTTGTTTGTTATTTCTACTGCCTAAATCAATTCTTAATCGAACACTGAAAACTAGATTGATTTATGTCTTCTAATTTTTCAGAAAATTCTTAAAATGGGTAGGGGGGGGGGGGCATGCTGCCCCCATGCAACCCCCCTTCTTGGGGTCACTGTTGGATTTTGGGACGGGTGCAAGGCTGAGTGTATGCAAACTCTCTTTAAATTATATTAGTTTACCCAATGTCAACAAGATTCTTCAGTAACAGTCTCTGGCCCAAAAGTTCACATTATAGACAAAATTTTTCTGATTTGCACTATGGAGAATTTAGAAGAGATTCCTAGCTATGAAAAAGACTAGAACTTGCAAATAATTTGTGGGTAATATTTTCTGTTGGGTCAGGGTTGGGGTAGGCTTTACAGGGTTTTTATTTAATTTTGATTCCATCAATTTGGTTCATATAAATTTGAGAGTGGATATCTCCATGGAGAAGAGGGCTAAGATTAGTGCTTTACATGTACTGTCAAGAGCATGTTAGATATTTCTGGTGATATTGGAGTTTCAAGCGCTGCAAAGATCGTAGCGTTGCATATAAAGCTGTAGAATCTCCTCCACGGATCATGATGATACAATTTCTATCCAAAATAGCGTTATTCAATATTCATCCTTAAAGATAAGTCGTGAGTTTTAAAGCACCTTTGAATCAGCTGGTGTGGTGTTGAATTTATGAATTGTTCGAAGGCGTCTATTGGAAGTGGGCCAAAAGGCCTCTGGAACTTTTCTGTTTTGGGTTTTTTTCATATCTGCATTTCCTTCAAGATTCTATTGAATGCAATCGATGGAGTGAGAAACATCATTAAATAAACAGATGCCACACCCCAAAAAGCAATTAAATAATTGTTTGCAGACAAAAATATTAAGGTGCTAGAATGTCATTCAAAGATCTTTGAACCATTATAAAAGCAATGCTCAGGAAACGAAATTTTATACGCGCTACAAAAACCAAACTATGTATTGTACATACATAACTTCAGCTATTACTAAATTTTTAATGACATGATGAATAACTTAAGAAAAATAAGTGAATCCTCCATATGTTAAAATCGGAACTAAAAGCGTCTTGGCCAGCTTCATTTTAATACCAATTGGAAGAAAATTTTTACATACAGAAAGACCACGCAAAGAAGCATATATTTTGGACACTATACTATTAATATGATCATTCCAAGATAATCTTGTGTTGAAAATTATCCCAAGGTTTTTAGTTTTGGAGACTAACTCAATTTGCAACTCATTCAATAGAATAGGTGGAAATTCATCAAGGCAAATTTTACGTTTAAAAATTGGCATAGCTTTAGTTTTGGCTGGGTTCAAGTTTAGTTTATTTTGAAGTGACCAATTGGCAATAGAGGATAAATCACCGTTGTTTTTCATGATTGCATCCTCAACAAAACCTAGTGGAAAACTATAATAAAGTTGCACATCGTCGGCATATATATGATATTTAGAATGAGACAAAACAGACGGCAAATCATTTATAAACATCGAAAAAAGAAGAGGGCCAAGAATTGACCCCTGAGAGACGCCAACATTCACAGGACGGAAGGACGATAACTGATGGCTATAAGAGACGGCTTGCTTACGATTCGTGAGGTAGGAAAATATTAATTTAATGGACGAGTTAGAAAAATTTAACAATGTTGCCAGTTTATTGCACAAAATTGAGGGAATAACTGAGTCAAACGCTTTGGAGAAATGAAGTAGCGTAAGTATAGTTAAATTGTTGTCATCAATAGCTTGTCGAAAATCTTATTTTGAGCTCGTTTTTTCAAGACCAAAAAATCTTAATTCAATCCTGTTTCGGGATTGATTTAAGCTCGAAAATTCTTAAATCAAGACCAAAAAATCTTACTTCAATCCTGTTTCGGGATTGATTTAAGAATGTGGTTCTTACATTTTGCGATGCCTGAAAAAAATGTATTTTGGGTATTCAAGATCTAAACCTAAGATCTTAATTACCTACCATCTTGTAATATATCATCACATCATTCATTCACATTTCACATCAGTAGAAATCATAGGTAATAATATTAAATTTTCAATGTTGCCTTATGAGAATTCACTCAGTAAGTGAGTGTGAATTTTAGGAACGAATAGAAATCAAAATAAAGTACATGCGCATGCAGTTTAAGTATTGTTGCGCTTGTTTCAATCATGAACAAGCTTGAAATAAGATTGTTTCGGCTTATTTCAAGAACAAAAAAACTAACTCAAGAGCTCATTTGTGTTTCAATGTCCTCTTTTAAGATTGTTTCGGCTTATTTCAAGAACAATTGGTGTCATATTAAGATTTAGCACGCAAGAATGAAAAAATCTAAAATCAAGCTTGAGCATACTTGATTTGAGCTTGCGATTTTTCTCTGAGTGGCACGAACAAGCTTGAAATAAGATTGTTTCGGCTTATTTCAAGAACAATTGGTGTCATATTAAGATTTAGCACGTAAGAATGAAAAAATCTTAAATCAAGCTTGAGCATACTTGATTTTAGCTTGCGATTTTTCTCTGAGTGTATAAGTTTGTTTCTTTCGATGTGATGTTTTATTTGGCTACTTATTAATGATTCAAAAGCTTTTGACTGAAATGGGACCACTGCAATTGGACGGTACTCATTCGCCTTACCACTTTTTAAAATTGGTATAATTTTTGCTGTTTTCCATCGTTCTGGGTAGTTAGAGGTGGTTATAACGTGGTTAAAAATATGGGTTATGTGAGAAAGATTAAAGGGAAGAAGTATTTTAATAAAGTCGGGGTGAATATTATCTAGGCCAGCACATTTGGATTTAATAGAAAAAATTGCTTTCCCAACCGATATCGGATCCACCGCAGACAACGAAAAGCTATCTACCAAAGGATTAGACGAGAAACTAATTGGGGAGACATTTATGTGATTAGTGCCTTCACTTGCAAAATGAACGTTAAGATCTTCGATATTGATATCATCCTTGTTAGCAAACGAACTTTTTCCCAATCCAATCTGTCATATCTTATTCCATAAGAACTTTGATGACTTATCTAAGCTAAACTGGTTACTGTAGTGGTGATATTTGGCACGTCTTATCATCTGGGTCGCCTGTTTTCTGAGCTCTTTGAACTTATTAAGAAAATCTGTACATCTGTACCTTTTCCATCGACGATAAAAAAAAGTCTCTTTGTCTCTCTTTGGCTGAATTTAGAAGCTTTTTCAGGACAGTCATGGTAGGTAATTGGGTGCTCTTGTGGCGGCTGCCACAGCTTCACGTAGACCAGCAGTTGGGTCCATTGTGTCCATAGGTAGGTAGGTAATTGGGTGCTCTATAGGACAGTCATACTCTCGGATGTTTGTCAGACGTTCGCGAGAGGTGGCGCAGTAGAAAATACTTTAAGATGTACCTTTAAGGTTGGGCACATATTCGTCAAATACTAAGCTGAAAATGCAATTGACTTACAAAACATTTACTATAGGTACCATTCACAATCTAAAATTGCAGTTGCGTGAGCAATTCAGTGAACTCAAAACTGCGCCCCCATAAATGTACACAATTTATTGGGCAGTACACTTTTATTTCATCGTTGAACTCACGATATCGTACACGGTCATTTGTACTATAAACAATTCCCAATGGCCGGCTAAGATAATTTTTTAATCTCACTCTGCCAACGCTCTCGAGTAGTCGACTTCGCAACAGATACATCAGCAAGCAGCCAGCCGTACTTAGATCAAAGTTGGCTATACATATAGATTCTGATCAGCGGCTAACAGCAATCTCCGCAAGACGCTAGCGTATAATAAATTTATAACGCCGCCGTGTACACGGGCGCGGAGGCGTCACAACGGCAGGTGGTGGAACCGCGTAGGGTAAGGTCGGGATAATTTGACATGCAGGAGGAATTGACACCAGCACTTTTCTGAAAAACTAAAACCCTGACAGCACTTTAAATGATGAGAAAACGTAGTTAGTTACGATTGGTTTCAGTGATAAATAAACAATTACTGTGGTCTAGGAGATAAGCGAAGTAGACGTCTTTTTTATTTTTGTGCCCATTTCATCTAACTTTTATGGTAAGCAATCTAACTGTAATATTTTAATTATGTAGCTTTTGACATTGAAAGTGCAATGTAGAGCACCTTCATTCGTTTTAGAATCATTAATAAACAATAGTTTATCTTGAACACCATTACAAAAGTTTTTTTTGTATTAGTCCCAAAAGTAATCAAAAGGGAGGATTTGACATTTTTGCTGAAGGAGGAATTGACAGAGTGTCAATTGTGAAGGAGGAATTGGCAGAGTGTCAAATCCTTCTTTATAAGTCAAAATAAAAATTGTGTGGTAAAACAACTTTTTAGAATGTAAAAATGCCAAATATTTACAAGAAAAAACATCCCCACCATAACATCGATGAAACAAGTGTTTTAAATTAAGTTTTTATGAAAAGTTTTTTTATGTTGGTCAAATTATTTTGTTATTTTAATTCTACGCCTTTAAACTTAAATAAAAGTAAACTGAACTAATAAAAAAAGATTAATATGCGTTAAAAATAAAAAAATTTTATTTGTTGATCAAAAAAGCAATATATAAGTTGTTTTATTATTTTAAAAACGTCCTCTGTCAAAACCTCCTTCATGGTAGGAGGAATTGACACTTTGTAAGGTTTTGGGAAAAACCTTACAACTCTGTTAAAAATATTTATATCGATTAATCATTAATACTTTTATATTGCTAAAATGATATAGTAACTTATGTAAATTTTGAAAATTTGAAATTGTATTTGGATTTTAAGATATTTCCAAATGTTCGTTAACGTGTCGAACCATCCCGACCTTACCCTACATGTCATTTGAGTAATTTCACAGAAATGCCTTTGGACAGAGATT
This sequence comes from Cheilosia scutellata, assembly GCA_955612985.1. NCBI lineage: Eukaryota > Metazoa > Arthropoda > Insecta > Diptera > Syrphidae > Cheilosia > Cheilosia scutellata. Next base: position 5,393,209 of record OY015312.1, read on the forward strand.
TGTTTTCTTTTTGTTTTGAAAAGAACAGTTTTTAAATATTCTTCCACATCTACACATTCATGCAACAACAACACACACATACAACACTTGCCAAAAGTTTTCTTTTCTTATATCTAATGGTAATGAAAATATTTTAGGTTGATAAAAACATGCGTGGGGCGCGACGAGAATGAGTACAAGAAGCGAATTCGATTTGGTTTCATTTTGGGGGTGAACACACGAGCTCGAGTATATCTACTTAATTATAGTTTTACATCGGGTAAAGATCAATGGTAATTATAGCAAATATATTACAATTATTTATAGGTGAATGCAAATAAAGTTTATTTTTATTGAAAAATAGTTTGTTGAATTATTTTGGGCATATAACTGAAATATTATTTCCGTTGTTAGACGGTATTAAGCAGATTTTATTTGAAATGATGTATGCGAGCTGTTTGATTTATTATGGAGACCGTTATTGAAGGATATACTTGCCGAGTGGGTGAAGCACACTCAATCTACACTACCTACTTTATGGTTGCCGACAGCATTATGTATGTTCTTTTCTCGAGGGGGTTTTGTTAGCTTTTCTTCTTTGACTAGATTTATTGTGTGTTTGAGTGAGTGATGTGTGTCAAACATTAATGCATGATAACAATTTATCTGTCAATTGAGTTAATTGGAGTAGGTATACATAACAACATTAAATAACTACATATAAGGCCAATTGGATAACTTGAACATTACTGAATTTTATACATCCAAATATCAAATAAATTTTCATACTCATACCTTTTCAAATCAGGTGTACTATTTTGTAACTTTCAATTCACCCAGTGTCATAATATAATTTTTGCTGACGACTTTCAGTCAGTTTAGACACTGAAATATTTAAAAAATATATTTAGAGAGAAAAAGCATTAGATGTAGCGTTTAAGTTAATGGTATAGATTCTAATCGAGGGTATACTAATTCAAAATATACATGTTGGTAGGTACAAAGTTTATAAGTGGTAGTTTTAAGTATAAATCTAGAAGTTGGAAATTTTATACCCATATGAGGTACTCGTATGTCTGACCAAGGTCACTGCCCTAATATTATTATATCATTCAAGAAAAATCGTGTGGGCCGCACACGTCCAATTAATCTTCGCTTCTCAACAACTGTGCCAAATTGTAAGTTAATCACTGCATTTGCTCGTGTTTTCAAGATTTGTCATCATATATTCTCTGTGATAGGCCGTTTCAAAACAATAAACACGTGCCAACTTATTTGAGTGTCTCTAGAGTTCTGCCAAGAAAACAGGGTGCCTCAGTTTGCACGATTGCTTAAATGAAAAGTGATGTGGTTTTTGAGATTGATTAGTTGATTGTTATGTTGAAGAGTTTTTAATTATTTTTTTTTTAAATAAATTAAATCTTATTTGCTTTTTATGAACCATAGATTACATATTGTTTAATTTTACATTTATTCAATTTTTTTGTCGGATTTTCAGCAGTATAAAAGACTAGGTAGGTTATACGAAGGGGCGTATAGAGAGAGTTCGAGCCTTGGGAAGGTTACTTTCATTGAAATGCCGACTTATTTCAGGAACTTGCCGACTGTATAGAAATCATGAAAATCGGCCCAGCCGTTATCGAGTTATATCTAACGACATCGAATTTCACCCCATCATAGAATTTGTTTTTTGTATGGGAGGTCCTACGCCCCTTTGTCCAATTTTGACCAATTTTCACAGGAAATATGCTGGGCCAATGCCTAAGATCACCTGTAAATTTGAGCACAATCGAATTGGTGGTCTTCGGGATATACGATTTTGATTGTTTTTGTTTGTATGGGAGGCGCCATACAGGAACACCCTTGGGCCAAAGGACCATTCACATGAGAGCGACCAACTATACGAACGAACGATTTTTACAAGTTTTGACAGTCGCCGTGAGCTGTATTATTAAGAAAAGAAGTTTATAAACAGTTTAAATAACGAAATTTCGTTTTCCAAACTTTTTGCCGCGAACGAAAACACCCTCGCCGCAAATTGACAAAGTTCGCAACCCACATCAATAAGCCGAGTTCCACAAACTAGCGAATAACATTTATTCCTTCGAATTTAACCTAAAATTAGAAATGCCGCCCGTTCTTTTTAAAATCGAATAGAAACTTGCTAAATTTTTAGGATTTCAGTGGGCAAATTTAACGATGCCGACCGTCCTTTTTAAAATCGAATCGAAACTAGCTAAATTTTAAGGAGTTTATGTGCAACCTTTGAAAATGCCGACTAGGTATACATATACAAGTTTAAAACCTATACCTATGAAAATTCAAACCTAAGAACTAATTTTTGAAAATTGCTCGTTGATTTGCCGACTCTTGAAAAGGGTGGGGGTGCGACCCTTGCTACGCCCCTGGTTATACGACCTGCTTCTTTAGGCTACGGACAGACGGACAGAGTGCATGCGAAAAGCTAAGCAAAAGTTAAAGCTAATGTTTAATAGTTATAAGGTAATAAGCTGCGCTCATATACATTAAAATTGTATGGGCAATAGTAGATTCGGTGCTAAGATACAAGTGAATAAACTCTTCTGCTCAGTTTTTAGCAAGAAATTCAAGCTAAAACGCAGATGTCAATAGATTTGGGCAAATAATCGAATACATTTAAGGACATTTAAAAGTATTCAGCAAATTTTTGTCGGGATATTTTCGGATATCTTCGTAAATCTTTTTAAAGATGATAAAATTCGTCATATTTATTACGTGATTTATTAATTTCTTGAACGGACTGTTTTTTTTTTTTGAAACAAGGAATTGCTGAAAATGGAAAGTCCTCTTCTTCTGACAAATCAATTTCTGTAATTCAAGGATGTTGTTTATTTTGATGCACTTCCGAAACGTTAATATTAGCTTTCATTATGGACACCATTCGCTTTGCTTATAGCTTAGAATCTTTAGCTTTAGCTTTCGGGTTCACTTTATCCGTAGCCTTAATATGTACATTTAATATGCACTTTTTGTATTTTTTTTCAGATCGCTGCAAAATTTAAATTTAATTTTCATATAGCAAAGACAAACAAATAGCAAAAAATTTACACCAAACAAATTGTCATTATATATTTTATAATTGAAATTATGGCGTGATATTGAATGGCGTCTTTGGTCCTTTCAATAAAAAGTTGTGAACAATAAATTAGCATCTCCTGCATTAGTACGAAAATGTGATTGCTTTAATAAATTATTTTTTTATAGCCAGGTCGTGGTTTTTAGTACCTAATATTATGTTGGTATTATGTAGCTTAAAACTATCATCGGAAAAGCGCATATACGCCTCTGTTCCCAAATTATACAAAGAAACTGATTCGATGTAGGTACTTTAGGTATATATACGTCATATTGAGATAACATTGCAGTTAGTATAAACATAGTAATCTCATCATCTTGTACAATTTGAATGTAACATTTTAATTAAAAACTTTTCGGTAGATAACAAAATGCTATATTTTCCATTAAACCCAACGAGGTCACAAAACTATTTTTTTTAACATGCTGGCATCTAATCAACTTCAAAATGTTGCAATTATCTAAATTCGTCCTATTGTAAAAGTTTGTATTTTTTTTTTTCTCAAACAGAAGATTGATAGTAAGTAGAACACAAATTTACTTTAAATCAAACTCGAAACTTCCATTTACATGTGAGAATTCTAGTCCAAATACATGATCACATTTACTTAATTTTTAAACATCATTTTGAACAAGACTCCTAGAACACCCAGAATTCTGAAAAAGAAAACAAGCCGAATAAAAGCACTTGCTTTACTTGTTGGCGCTATGGTTTACTGGTTAATGTGGTGAACTAGAGAGCATTAGGCCCGAAACACACATGCGATTTCAATCGCGCGACTATTTAGCCGCAAAAAATTAAACACACACATTTCAATGTGAATGCGAGCACATAATTTTGGATTTTATGTGCGCGCATTCATATTGAAATGTGTGTGCCTTGTCGCGCGATTTAAATCGCATGTGTGATTCGGGCCTTAGGGTTTCAGGTTGCATCCAGGAAAACACAAATTACACCTTAAGGGTTTATTTGCTGATCTGAATATACAACCTTTCACTGAGAAATCGATCCAATGAGGTTATTTAAGAAGGCTTTAGGTGTTGGCATAATATGGCAGATATAGGAACTTGTATCCGATGCTCTGTACTAGGCACAGATGAAGGGCAAGAGGTTTCCTTTCTTGTGGACTCGAACTGCACAAACGATGCTGAGATTCCATTTATCATACATATATCTGATTAAATGTTAGAAATAAGTTGGTGTCGTATGCTCTCAAAAGTCATTTTCAGCTGTTCTGAAAAGCTAGGCCGGTAAACCGTCACGCCGAGCAGCTATGTTGTCTTTTGTTTGCATATGTTGCTTGTTTTGAACGGAAATATGCCTTTCGTCGTCTTTTTGAATGGCCCAACAGCGGGATTCTGCTGTATGTTCCCATTATATATTAAATTCGACTTTAAATTAACTTAAGGCCAATGTAAGAGATTCTATTTACAAATAAATTAATCTTTTCGAGGAGCTAGTAGAACCGTCTTTGGTGTTTTACATATATGACAAATCCACCCACATCCAATTAAGTCACCATAATAAATGTCACAGTTTTCCATATGGCAATTATGTCTACCTTGTAGCAGCTTAGGACCTGTGCTAATTGATCAGCTGCAAGATATTGTATTGCGCAACTACAATACTGAATGGAACAGCAGCACCCTGTATTTATGTGTGAATGACGAGACATTTGACGTACCTACTATTTGTACTATTATTAAATTTATTTGTCATTTTGGAAATTCGCGTAGTTTTCAAAAAATAGAGAGAAATAAATTGGAAAATTACCAATACAAATATATAATAATTTATAATGTTTACATAGCGAAACTAATACCAGCCTTGATATTTTTGGTGTACCTATAGATTTTTCCTTCGAAACAAAACAAGCTGACTTGATATTTACTGAATCTCATAAGTACCACTTAATCAGTTTTATTTATATTGGTTTATTAACTTGTTTTAGAGTCAGAGAGCTATGATTTTGGTTTATCATTGACAGTTTTCTGCTATATCTTATCCAATCCACATCTTGAGGTCAAAGTCTTTCCAAGTGTAAGGAAATTGTTATTTTTTTAGAGATTTTTTTTTTTTTTAATTCACACATTTTTTTTGACAGTGATTTTTTTGTTTGTATTTCGTGAAAATAGAAGAAAACTAAAAATAATGCTCGCGCATTTGCTAATAATCTTTTAATGCGTTTAATGAAATTAATATTAAATCTGCTCACAAAATGATTTTCAGATAATAAAAATTGGATTATCATTGGATTATGTATAACCTTGCACCGCTCATTACCCAGGATGCCTAGTTCTTCATGTGCTATATATTAAGCTATGACCCAAAATAGCGACAAGAAGACCCTGGGTTATACATAGCATTGCAGTTTTGAAATCCGCCTTCCAGTCAGATTTGACTAAAAAAAAACAGTCAAAAATCAAAAATCCAGTAAAAAAAAAAACAAGTTTTATCATCGGCCTGGCCGATGCTTTAAACAATCAAAGAAATTCAAACAAAAATCCAGCTATATATCCAGCCAAAAAATAAAAGCAAGTAAAACAGCTAGGTTCCAGAAATCGAGTGAAATCGAAATTGCAAATCGAGTGAAAATTCATTTCTAGTGAAAGTGAAATGTGGAACCTAGCAGAAAGTGTTATCAATGGAATCAAATCCGGTGACTCCTTTTTGGCGTTACAAATGTAATGGCGAAGTGTATATCCTACCTTCCTGTGGAGGGTATGCTTGCTAAATGTATTAACTCAGAAATTAACTTTACATAAATTGTAATCTCTTCAATTGTCTCCTCATCATTTTCATCTACATAATATATGTCGTATATTTTATTGCAGCTTTTGTAAGCAATATTAGTAGGTACCAATTTTTTTGTTACTTCGGCCGGTATAGAAAATTTGAGGCTTAGAAAGTAGCTGATGAATTTTAAGTTTCAAACAACTGTTTGTAAGTTAGGAAAGGCAAGTGCTTAATGTGTAAATGCAAACGCATAAATTGGTTCATTGTATAAGTGGGATATGCTTCCAAGAGCAAAAAAATGAAATTGAAGGAATATTTGGTCTACTTTTTATTTTTTTCTATTGCCACTTTGAATTTAAAAATGTATACTGAAAATAAATTACACGAAACATTTAAAAACGGTCAAACAAAATTCGTATCCAGCTAAAAAACCAGCCGGCTGGATCTTAAAAAAATCTTCCTTGATATGCATTTTTATCAATTCAGTCAGATCTGACTGGAAAGCAGTCAAAATGGCAGCGCTTTATATTTTTTTGACTCTCTCGATTGAATCTGCCGACACATATTTTCTATCCATGCACCAGGGTATTTCTCAACTTTCAGCTCCTTGTATTCCTTGGTTGTTTGCGATTTTTCAATTGTAAAAATTAATGTACCAATGGCTAATGGCTGTGTAAATGGCCTTGGTGCCATCAAGTCTAGTTCCAGACAGTCTTAAGCATACAGACTGACTTGATTAGCTGACTGCACATACGAAAAGATTGCTAGTAAAATAATTATTTGTGCTAGTCAGTTAAGTGTCACAGTCAAATTAGCTTTAACCCAATGGCGAAGGCTTGACTGGGGCGGGTTTCCATTATGAACACTGAGCAAAATTTTTTTTCTGGCTTAAAATGGCCTAAAAACATAATAATATTGTAAAGATAAAATCACTCTAACTATAGCGCCATCTACCGAAGAACACTGCCGCTTAAAGCGATGTAATCCGACACTCACCCGAGATATTCGCCATCTGGTGACGAACATGAGAATGTCGCGGTGAGGCCGGAGGTAGTGTGTCAGCCATCTTTGTAGCGAGTTTTGAGAAAAATAAAGATCTTATAATATAATATTTTTTTCTTGATGAAAAAAATAATTTTTTTTTTCTAAATTTTAATACTTTTTTTTTTTTATCAAAGCATGTTTATGTGACTCATTCCAATTACATAGCTGAATAAGTCTATACCAAAAACTGTCAGATAGGTGCCTGTAAGAAAGTCTGGTGTATTTAAAGTATATGGGGTGGGTGGCTCGCTAACAGGATTTTAACCCTTTTTTTTCGTAGGATTTAGCCGCTCACACGACTTTGTCGCTCAGCTAAGGGTATGTCAACAACTGTCTGGCAGGCGCCTGGAGCTTAAGTTTAATTATATTTACTCTGGGGTATTTAGCAGTAGGTCAATAAAAATACATACACTTTTCTGTGAAAATTGGAAACTTTAAAAGTAAAAAAAAAAAATAGAAAATAAAGTTTCAGCAGAAAAATTCTTTTACAGTACATCTTAGAATAAGTTAATTTAAAAAAAAAAAAAAACAAAATAATTTGCTTATAGCCGGTTTTACAGTGCAAGTTTAAACTCCGTTTAACTAGATTTCAAGTTTAAACCGACGTTTAACATGAAAAGGTGTATTACAGTTCTAGTTTAAACTTAATTAAATTAAATGCATAGTGCTCAGTGTCAGCAAGCTTAGCTACGTATTGGCCATCCCGTTCACTTTATGTTGCATTTGACCAGCTTGCTGATTAGTTTCTCTCCAGCAGGAGTCTGCAAGAAGTTGTCCCTCCAAACGGCCACTTCAGTTTAGGTCCACTTGGAGTTTATCCCAGACCTATAGAGAAAGATGCATTGTGGTTTGCCTAGAGCTTGCAGAAGATGAGCTAGCTTATCTTCTTCTTAGGGTTGAGTACTTCATCGGGCTCCATTATACAGCCAAAGCCCTGAAATGCTCGTCACCAGTCCTGCTATATCCATAGTCGGATGAAGGCTCCCTTTCTGTATTCGAGCTGTAAGTCCTATGAACCAGGTAGAAGGAGACCTCCGACTGCTTGCAGGTTGCAGTGCGAAATTGGAGAAGGCAGGCTAGAGATCGAGCCGGCTGGAGGGGCATGACAAGTAAGGCCCAGGACCACCACGCTTTGTAGCGCCATTAAAAACTTTCAAATTTCCAAACTGACACAATAAATAAAATATAAAACTGATGGAAATTTCAAATACACATGAGTTCTACGTTTACAAAACAGAAGAGAAAAGTTAAGCCGAAGTTTAACTAAACGTTCGTTCGAATTTCACTGTAATACACTCACGGTTTAAGTATACTTCGTTTAAACTTGCCTGCGAGTTTAACTAAACCTGAGTTTAAACTTGCACTTAAACTTTCATAATGGAAACCTGAACTTGAGGGTATACTGACCAGACCATGATGCCAGAGTGTTACCCGAGTACCCAAGTGATTATGTTATAGCCAAGTGATGCAAGGGGATGCATCCCCAATCATCATACTCTTTCTTATTCGCTTTCCTATACATATACATTCTTCAGTTGATTGCATTTTCGTTCACTAACAATTCAATTAATAAATCTTTGCAGCGAATATTGTATTGACAATTTTATTATAAGAGTCACGCGACATTCTGAAGACTGTCTCATCTGAATAGATGTGATATATGTATATCGTCTCCAATGTCACCCAAACACACTGCCTATTAGCTGCTAATAGTTTTATATTAATTTAAAAACTGCCTCCCTAAGAATAGTGTATTCTTATTCTCTTATTTTCTTTTTTAAATACATATTTACAAAAGATCTCATCACATCATTGCGACACAATTTATCTCGGCTTCTCATTTGTTTTTAATTAGAATTTCTTAGCGCAACCTTTGGTGAAGAAATGTGTTAGGCAGTGAAGTAGAATGAAACAGATTTACCTTCGAGTGTTTTTCACTCCCATAATCCATAATTCATTAGTGCGTTTTCCCTTGACACAACGACACTTAACGTTGTATATGACCGTCTAAACCTTGAACCGACCTGACTTTGAAATGGTGTCGCTATACTGGAATCATTTCAAACAGCGCGTATAGCACTTTGAAAAGTCAACCGGTGCGCGTAGCGTATGATGTATGATTAGTGTGATTGTCCACAACGACCGAGGAATGTTTTAAATTAAAACTAGAAACGAAATACTTCGTACCTATGCCAACTTGAGGCGAAAAAAATCAGTAATTAAAAACAGACCCAGGAGCTTAGTGACTCAAAGCACAGTAGCACGGCAGTGCCATTGGCAACATGTGTACTGCAATTTAGACTCTTAGACGTGTCCGTCGGAAAGAAGTTGTCATCTATATTGTCGCTGTTGGCTATACTATACGAGTACGTAAACGTAACTAACGCTAGCACGTCAGACGTAATTTTAGAATTTCAAATTTCTCGAGGATACGTGTATGCCACACCGAAAAAGATGACACATGATTGATGTGTCGGGCAGATGGAGTCTTACAGAAAAAATAAAAAAAAAAACAAACAAACAAACACACATACGCATGCAAAACTGGAGCAGAAAAGGAATTTCAAATAGAAAATACATAGAAAGCCCAACGCCCACCGGCACCTTACACTTTCCTTATGGGACGGGACTATATGGGGAGTGAGTGCTTGGAGCTCGCACACCTTTCATTGAGGAACAACAATTTTCTGAATTTTTATTCAATTTTGTTGGTTTATTTTTATAATTTCACCGATGGTTGATTTTAATTTACCTGCCAAGTACTGTAACACGGCGGATTGTGATTAACGAGCAACTCATTAGGCATAACCTGCTAATTGATGCGGGCCGAACATCCTCGAAATATGCCGCTCAATGTGTATGTTTGGCTTTCATTATTAAGTGAAGTAGCAGGCCATAGAGTGAGAGAATCCATTAAAATGGCAATCACTATCTTTGCCTGCCACCCACTGAGATTTTCGGTTTATCTTATTGCAAAAGTGCGAAGGAATGCTGTCCTTTATAGGTGAAGAAAAACAAACGGAACTATATGTAGGTAAAGAAATATATGATACAGTAGGAGCGAATGATGGAACGTTTTAGGGATATGTTTTGTCTCAGCACTCACACAAAAATGTACTTCTATATGTTATTTTATGCTCGTACTTGTTTTGGGTTTATACGTTCTTTATAAATATTTAAGCTACTACAGTGGTTGTGAATAAGGAGAGTACCCGTGTAAAATATTCTTATTGTGGGTCTACATTCAGCTAGAGAAACCTACAGTGGTGGAAGCCTAATTAGAAACAATGAAAAAATAGAGATGGAGTTGTCATTGTGTCTTTGTTTACACAAGTTTCATACAATATATTATAAGGGCTGGTTAAGTGCCGTTGTTTTGCAGCAGCCTTGCGCAATTTTTGTGCATTAAGTAGATCCGATAAAATTTCTCGCGAAGTATTTGGTGGACAAAGTTTACTAAGTGTTAAGATCGATATAAGAAATTCTGGGGAAATTTAATTAGAAACATCGCATACAATTTGTTTTTATTACGGTAAAAGTTTGACTCTGCATATTTTCCTGTTATTACGTCTTAGTAATATTATTTAGTTTAGTGAAATGGGAAAAAACAAGAGCGGCACACCGGAACTAAGAAAATTGATCATCCGAAAATATTGTGCGGCAGGAGCATCTATGGATTCCATCGCCAGGACTTGGAGTGCTCCAAAGAGATGGTATATGGCGCAATAAAAGTTTTCAATGATACAGGTATAGTATAGAAAACTCCAGAAGAAAAAAAAAGGGCAAGAAAAACAATCGCTAAAGAGGACAGACTCCTTTTCCGTTTGAGTAGGGCAGATCCTTTTTTTTTCTTTTTTCTAGTAAAGAAACTCTGTCAAATGTATCGGGACAACTAAGTCCAGAAATAACATCCAGAACCGTCAGGAACCGACTATTAGAAGCAGGTCTACGGGGGTGTATCGCAAGTAAAAAGCCACACGTTTCAAAAAAAATTTAAAATGTCGGTTGGAATTTTCGAAGGAATATGCACTCTCTTTCTGAAAAAAAGTGCTTTGGAGTGATGAATCAAAATTTAATATGTTTGGATCCAACGGAAAAAATATGTAAGGTGGCCAAAAAATCAGGAACTCAACCCCAAGTACACCATAAAAATGTTCAGCATAGTGGTGGAAATGTGATGGTTTGGGGAGCCTTTTCATGGTGCTATGTTGGTCCTATTGTGCGTGTTGCTGGACGAATGAACCAGCATGTGTATAAGGATATACTAGCAAATGTTATAAAGCCATATGCTTTTGACCATTTGTCACTTAAATTTTCCAACAAGATAATGATCCTAAACTTACTTCACGGCTTGTGAAGAGTTGGTTTCCGGAAGAAAAAATAGATGTTTTGAGATAGGCAGCGCAAAGTCCCGACCTCAATCCAATTGAGAATTTGTGGGCTGATCTGGAAAGAAGTTTGGGAACGAAAACATCGAAAAAAATTTGCGAATTGTTCAGAAACATTGAACAAGCTTGGAGAAATATCCCCGTTAAGAGATGTCAAAAGTTGGTAGCCATTTTACCAAACCGATGTGCTGCTGTCATTGCAAATAGTGGATATCCCACAAAATATTAATCAAATTTTATAATTATTAAGAGTTGGACTCAAAAACTTAATTTTTTATATTTATTTTTGAATTTAAATTATAATTACATTTTTTGTTTCTAATGATAATTCTACACAAAAACATACCTTCTGCTCTTTTTTTTAATTTGTTTCCATTTCTTCTTTATTTCTTTATTTGATTCCCATTTTTATTACTATTAATACGCTATTATTTATGTTTACTAAGGTCGTATCGAAATTGTTGATAAATAAACCAGCGGTAATTAAATCCTCGGAAAAAATTATTTCTTTCTAATTAGTGTTCCACCATGTATTATATACATAACAAGGGAATTTTTAATACTGACATGACAGGCGATTTGTGTGGCAGGATAGATCGGAGAGGGTCTTTGATTTTTTTTCTGGTACCCAGAGTATATAATAAGTCATAATACCAAGAATCTGATTCACATGAATTTATCATTATATGCCTGTGACTGTGAGTATGAGGATCTGATGATAACACCGTCTACCTCTACACTTGATCGCTGCGACTGAGTGAAAGGTTACGTCTTCAAATCCGAGCCAATAAATCACGAAACTACTCCTTAGAAGAAAATAAAGAAAAAGTTTGAGCGGAAGCTTAGCGATAAGCCAAAACTAGAAATCAAAAACTAGCTTCCCCGTGGCGAAAAAATGTCCGGGATGTGATCTGCATTATAAGGGCGTAAAGTAAAAAAAAAAAAAAAAAAACATTTTCTCTCTCTCTCTCTCTCCATCTATTATAATATTTAATTTGCATTATAATTTTAATTTGTATATATTTTATGGATACACAGTAATAAACTTGTCAAAATAATGCACATTTAATGAGAGGCTCCTACATATGTGCGGGATAACTCTTTACCCAGGGAACTAGCGTTTCAGGCTTGACTGATCAAAAATCAGCATTCGAAGAATGAAAGATTTCAAAATACGATTCAACACTATTTGACAGTAGACAATATTTTCAGGTTGAAATGAAACATATTTCAAGGAAAGTTGGGAAATTGTAAGCCTCAGTGTGGGAATTTCTATATTAAAAGAGCAGCAGTACCTATTATATAGCAGGCATATGGCCAAATAACCGCTATAAGGGTAAATATAACCTCAATTATGAAGATGATTATAATTGTTAGCATTTGTCGAGTCTATGGGAGTAATGCTATCCTTATAGATGATTTTCCTGTCAGTATTGTAGACACACTTATTAGAGAGTATGGCGAAGCAGACTTGTACTTTGTAGGACTATCAGCCCTATAGAGGTATCCGTTCAAAAGAAAATCCGAAACGAAAGGCAAATCCGGAACTCAAATTGCGTTCGAGATATCCGTTTCGGAACAAAATAAATGAAATATTTAAACGCGTTCATCTAACATTTAAATAACTGCAAAATATTCCGCAGTAATTGGTTGTCGGAGAACTTCGGAAGAAATTTGCCGTACAGCTGTCAAAAGTTAATCAGCCCTATCATGAATTCCGTCGTAATCGAAAATACTCTACGAATCCCGAAAAATACATCAGGGAATCCATTCGTAGTGGAAAATCTGCTACGAATTTCGTAATTCGTAAAATTAGGTATCTCTGAATCCGAATGAAACGAAAAATTTACCTCTTTTTCTACGACAAGTAATTTGTGTCGGAGACGTTGGGAAAAATGATGTTTGCACAGCAATAGATTGTGATTTGTATAAAAAACTAAGTATTTACCATTTTCTTGTTGTTCTTAATTTTATTTGTTACTTTAATAAGGCAAACACAACTAATAAGGCAAATATAAATTTTTTTATTGAACACGAAAGCACACCCGGGTCAAACTCATGTTCCAGCTCCTGTAATATACATTTAAATGCCGGTTTATTGAGTCGAAATTTTCTTTGAAACCTCTAAGCTTATTATTATTTTTAAAACATAAAATGAATTGAATTCCCTATACTAGTACGTTGGCTCATCGAAGTCAAAGGGATCACAAGAGACAAGAGTCGCAAAGTATTTTTCTCTGATTTTTCAGATTTTGCTTTCGCCTGGAGGTCTCTGTTCGAACAGCAATTATTGAAAAGGCAATTGAATCCATTTTTAAACAATTTATATTTTTAATTTGTTGTTAAAAAAGAAGAATTATTTAATTATTTGAAAGTTTACACACAATTCATTTCAATAAATTTCACACACATGACCGATGTTTGACACAAAACAGCTGATTTCGAAAATGAGAATGAGAGCGGTCAATGAGGCAATGCTTCTGTGGATTCCATTCGGATTTTGTGAAGTAAATTTTTCGTAGTTCGTATCGTAGCTTTCATTCGGGGAATTCTTACGAATGGATTCTGTAATAGGGCTGAATGACATAACGCGGTATATCGCAATGAGGCGAAGTGCGCTATACAAATACATGTCACCAGAGAATTTTGCCGAAAGTGAATCGGAACGGATATATCGAATGACATTTCTCCGAAAAATACGAAAATTCCTTTCCGAAAGGATATTTAAAAAAAAAATCGCAGTATTCATCAGAATACACACAAATGTTGGGCATTTTGAGTTGTCTGAGTTTCCCTTTCACTTCTTACAATGAAAATATTCGGCCCTAGCGAGGTGTCCGTCGGAACGGAAATTTCTCCGCAACGCATATTCCGTCGGAGACTCAAATTACATTCGAGGTATCCGACTTCGGAAAGAAAAATTAAAATGCGACAACGCATTGATATGACGTGATGTTGTTTCGTGCTGCATCGGGGTTTTCCTATTAAGTGCCTGTTTTTTTCGTTTGTTTTTGCCCTGGAAACAAAAATTAAAGCAACAAATACAACCAATTACTTTGCTAAAATGTTTTTTCTTTATTGCTTTCATTTATCAACACTTCACTGCAATTCGTAAACAAATTCCGCAACTAATTCCTGTCGGAGCATATCGGAAGAAAATTCGTATGAAACTGTCAAAAATATGAATAAAAACGCACTTCATCGCACTGAAACGCAAAACGCCAGTGTGCGTTGCATATTTGTCGGAACAAAGTTCCGAAAAGCTGTTCCGACGTATACCTCGAAGCAAAAATCCTCCGATTCGTATGAAATCGGAGAAATTTCCGTTCCGACGGATACCTCGCTAGGGCCGATTACTTTCAACATGTTTTCCAATAAATAATTTGTATGTACATTAATTGTATACCACTATAACCATATATCACTGATAATTTATCCCGTGTGATTCTTCTGATACTTAAAATAAATTAAATTAACGAAATTATCAAAAACTTTAAACAATTATGTATCAACAAATTTAATTACGAAACCGCAATCATAAAATTCAGTGGTATTTCTTAAAGTGTGACAAACTATTTTTTTTTGTTTTAAGTGGTTAACCCCGAGGTGCCCGTGCTCGTAAAAGTATATTACCAAGGAGCAATTAAAAAATAAAACGTTTAGCTTTTATGTCAATAGTGTTTGCTGGACTTTGTGCCGATTATTGGTGTAGGATTTTACAGCAAAAGGAGTGACTAATGACTATGTAATGTATGCATGATGGCCCAACTTTGACATAATTTCTGAACGATCGGTTGTTCGAACGCAAAGGATATACATACCATCAGTATTTTAATGTTGAAACAGGACTCGAGAAGCAATGATAAGACAATGAAAACGTGGCAATTATTTCCAAAGCGAAATGGACCGAGGCTGCTCCCCAATTTAAGCGAGAAACATTGTTACTAGATTAGAAAGACACAAACTAACAAACCCATCCAGACACTGTGGAGGTAACCTGTTTTGATTGCACCCATATTTTTGTTTATTTTAAGAGCGATATAAACAAAACGCTTTAGAAATTGCCAAAATTCATCGATGAAAATATTTAGGTTATTTACAAATTACAGTTAGAGAAAAAGAATGTAAATAGAATAGAAATTGAAATGAAAATCATTGTCCGATAAAAGCAATCTAAGCTGTTAACTTTAGCTGCGTTTTTTTTTACACAAACAAAAAAATTCGAATTAAATCTGTTGTTCGTTCAAATATTTACACCTTCTTATGGTTTTAACTTAAATTATAGTTTGTCACCAGTAATGTTCAGTAAAACCTTCTCGGTAACAGCCATTGGTAATTTCCTCGCAGAAGTAATAAAAGACCAGCGCAAGATTTGGGTTCGGAAGCCTACTTTATAGTAGGATGGATCTGCAGTATGCAAGAGAGGCTAGTCTCCGACCAAAAGACACCTTTATTCAAGTCGTGTGGTCGGTGATAGTTACCTCTTCTTTGGTTTGGTACACTCCGAGTTCCATATGAATACACTTATGCACGCTTATTAAATCAGTAACAGCATTTTCCGCTCTTAAAATATTCTCTGCAAATAATCCGAAGAGCTTTTCAGTTAGACAACTTCGGATTTCGACTTAGGAGCAGAGCAATGTAGCGCATTATGCGACTTAATAAAAATGTTTCCACACTAACAATTTATATAGGACAGGTTGGGTTAAAACTAGAGCCGAATTTGAATGCACACTTTCTTTAAATCTGTGGTCCCCAGACAGTGACCCCAAGCAGGGGCTGGTAGGGTGCCAAAATGACGCCCCATACATGTGTTGAATGTATTTCAAGTAGTCGTGAATACGTGCTCACGATAAATTTTCTAGTGCAGATATGTATATGCAAACAGGCACCTCTCTGAGTACATAAATCTTAAAATTCGGCGTTACGTATTTCACTTGCATAATGGGAAATAAAGCCGAATTTTAAAATTCGGGCTTACATCACTCGGCGTTTTTTCACGGCCGGCTCCTAGGCATACTTAAACTTCAGATTTTCTACCAAGCGCTACTGTAGGGGCCGCTTACAACGAACTACGATAAAATACTTGGTTGTAACAAAAGTCCGTTAAAAGTGATATTAGTAACCAGCCACGATCTATAGATATATTAAAAAAAAAAATAGCTATAAGCACATTATCGATTGTGTGCAGCTGTATTTCACCAATGGCTTCACGAATATTGTCCTTTAAAGCGTCAATTGTCTCTGGCACGTCGGCGTAACACTTATCTTTTACGGCACCCCACAAATAATAGTCCAACGGTGTCAAATCGCAGCTCCGCGGTGGCCAAACGACATAAGCTCTGCGGCTGATAATGCGATCTTCGATCGCAGGCCCACTTAGCAAAGCGAAAACGCATTGGATGGTCAGTTGGCTTCAACTCCTGAACCAATTGGACTTTGTATGGCGTCATACCAAGGTCTTTATGCAAAATTCGTCTCAATGACGTCTCCGAAAAGTTCAATTGTTGAGAACGACGGTGAATTGATGTTGATGGCGCTTCACGCACACTTTCTGCCACAGCAGCAATTTTCTCGGGTGTACGCACTGTTTTTGGCTTTTCACGCTTTGATTTATCGATGAGGATGCCAGTTTCTTTCACTTTTTTCACAAGATAACGAACATACGGAGCTGACGGTGCTTCTCTTCTTCCAAAATCCGTACGCAATTTTCGCACACATTCTGCAACATTACCATGATTTTCAAAGTAATGTCGCAATATTTCCCAGCGTTGTTCAAGCGTATACAAAATCATATTCGTTCAGCGGAAGGATAAAACTAATTATCTGTCAAATCAGATATGAGCTAAGTGTTACCATTCGCGAAATAAGCACTAGTTGAAAAAAAAAAAAAAACTTTAGATGGCGGACGCTACAAATATAATCCATTTTAATGGAACTCTGATTGGATTAGGTCGTTACAACTGTAACATACAAGCTAAAAGTGTCGTTACACTGAACGCACCCTATTAGTAGTTTAGGAGTAGTTTCAGTTTTGACAGTTTCGATAGTCTTGTTAGAGCAGCCAACGCGGACACACAAAATGTTATACATTATACATTACTGAATACTCAATAAAGAAAATTAATTAATTACATTTCTGTCGGTCAGTGTTTTAATTTGAGCAGCGGTGAAATAATACAACACCTGAAAGTTTGATATCACAGTGTTTACTTTAAGCATGTGCATGTAAAAAAAAAGTATATCAGCTACAACAAATGAAAATTGCAGTTATTGTTATCTAGCAGGCGAGTGGTGGGAACATATTTGCTACCGGGATTTTAAATTAAAAACGCCCCCTCTCCTTTCTTTGAAAAAAATTTCAATTTTAAAAACAATTATACCAACAAATTTTATAAAGTCTAATTTTATTGCAAATTATACATAAATACATAAATTTTTTCATATGAACCCGTATTACATTACTGTCTGTCGGATCCTACGGAAACCGGAACTACTTTCACATAGTTTTTCTATAATAGTACTTTCTTTGATTTGTTGACGGATGACATTTTTACAAGCCATTAACATAATATACGTCTCCAAACCGTCATTGCCCATGGTTTATCTTAATCTTAATCTATCTTCTATATCTATATTATGTAAATATAAATGGTGGCAAAAATGTATAGTAATTCATCAATTGAGAACGGCTGGACCGATTTGTCTCAATTTTTTTTTTCAGTTGTTCGTAATCGCCTGATGAGCCGATTTGGCTCAACTTCTTTTTATACCCGGCACCACACTGTGGTGAGCGTATATTCACTTTGTCATTCCATTTTTAACGCCCATAAGGAGGCGTTGTAGGTATGACAAACTATATATATTAATGATCAGCATCACTTTCTTAGTCGATCTAGCGATGTCCGTCTGTCTGTCCGTCTGTCCAGTGTCCGCACGATTACGGCCGTAATTTAAGAGCTATCGACTTGAAATTTGGTACGTAAGCTTTTATCCACCAAAGTGAGGCTAAGTTCAAAGATGAGCAAGATCGGATGAAAACTACTACTACCTCCCATACAAAAATATCAGATTTATATAGCTTTTTATGTTAAAAATTAAATTTAAATAGCTACAGTAAAGCTAGCAAGTTTAAACTTTGCACATATTGTTTTAATAATATTTGAAATTTTTTGACAAAAAATGAGCTTGGTCGAATAAAAACTACCCATACCTCCCATACAAATATATATAATTTTTAATACTAAAATATTTTTATTTTTATTTTACAATAGTACCGTACCGGGTATTTGAGCTTCGGCATAGTCGAAATTAATTGTCTTACTGGTTGCAGTTGTTCGTAATTGCCAGGAGAAGGTTTTTACGAAAGCAAATTTTGGGAAAACCCTCGGGAAAAGTCGGCAAATTGGAAAAATCGAAAATTGATTTGTATGGAATTTTGTGTACAATTGTTCCGGAATGGATTTTTGAATGGAAAATTAGAAAATTCTTAGTGGAAAAATCGGAAAATTCCCGGAAAACGCGAAAAAATTGAATTTTTGCAATTTATCGCATGATTTGATGATTTTGGATGATGTATAGGCGGAAAATTCGTTATGAAGCTTGAAAAAAAAGACGTTTTGCGTGCATTTTGGGTGGAGAAGTTAACCTGCTGGCGCTTGGCAATAGCCAAATTCCCGTTGATGTTTCGACTAGATTGATATCGTTCCCTGATATTTTTTGTGAGTTTACATCGTTGAAGGAGGAACTCATCGCCAAAGTGTTCCCCGGAATTGCACAAAAATATAAAAATCTCGATTGGATTAGTGAACGGGCAATACTAGCAGCGGAGAATAAGGACGTCGCGTCGTTAGCTTGAATTTTATTATTCAAAGTCAAATCGCTAGAGAACTGCATGCATACGTACAAATCCGTTGACAGCATGACCGGCGAGAATGAATACGTGGTTGTCCGTCTAGAAACTTATGAACAATGTGATTCAAGCGACGATCATCAAGGGCAAATTCAAAGGTGAGGAAGTCCTTATCCCACGAATTCTGATTATTCCAACTGATCTTGGATTCCAATTCAAGCGGATTCAGTTCCCCTTTTGATTGACTTTTGCGATGACAATCAATAATAATCGCAAGACCAATCTTTGGAAATCTGTGGGATTAATCTCGAATTTCCCTGTTCTTCGCACGGTTGCCTGTTCGCGTGTTGGCAAACCGTCTTCGTTGTTTGTGCTTGCGCCGGAAAACAAATTCAAAAACATTGTTTATCACATCGCTCTCTACTGATTTCGATTCCATTCAAATAAATCACACTGAAATTTTAACTATTTGTGTTTTATTATATCACTCCGGAGTTTATCTGAAGGCGTTAAAATGGGGCGAGATGAAGTTTGCCGGGTCCGCTAGTTTTTTATAATTTTCAATTTGGAAAAACTCCTTTCACACTTTACCTGTGTCATCGGTAGTGTAAAGCGATTTCCAATTGCCATAATTATTTTGTTGAAAATAACATTAAAATTGATAATCTCAAATTTTTTTAGTACATCTTTGGCACAACTCTTGTTCGTTGACCTTCGTTTCTCAGGCAGTGCTTCTTCTATGAGAATATCAAAGTCTACTAAATACTTTGTATTCATTGCCTTAACGAATTTGTGAGCACACTTCATTACAAAACCACCAACACGTATTTTTTTATTTGGTCAAGCATTAAGCATACCCAATACAAAACTGAGAATAACTAATTTTAAAATAACAAAAAATGAATCACGATTAAAATTTGTGTCGATTATATTTTCAATTTTTCCTGAAAAAAAAAAATCGCCCCTAAAAACGAAACGCCCCGGGAACATTCCCGGTTTCCCGTATGGCCACCACGCGCCTGTTATCTAGTTCTCTTTAGGAAAAAATTCTAGATAATTATATCACTTTCTTTCAGATACGATTATTTTGCATAAGTTTTACGAATTTTTTACATATAAAGACATAACAATCCCTTCATGGAATTACTGGTATTTGGGATTACTGCATATACCGGAGGTAGCATAAAAAGTTACTTTACTAGTACTATTTTACAGAAATGTCTTGTAGTGAATAACGAAATAACGCTCTGAATTGCTTCCGAATATAGGAGATCATAACCACAAATAACCGACCGCTGGAAATCGGCCAAAGTTCGGTGTAACGTAAATTATTACACTCCCTTCAACTCCATGTCCCTTCTATCCACGTCAATAAATGAAGCACGAAGCCCCAGTACCCCATCCAATCGTTTTCATATTCTTTTGGCTTTTTAACTTGAAGTAGGTACCCATCTGAAGTTTCCAAAAAATCTACTCCTGTGGGAGACCAAAGAATCGAAGAAAGCCGTACATATACATATATGTACTCGTATACATGAATTTTAGGTACTGTGACTGTGAAATGAAAGCTGATGAGAAAAACTCGGTAACATCCTTTGAGAATACCAATTTACCCGAACAATCTGACAGCCGTATAGAAGACCACTGGGGAAATAATGCAAGGACCCTTTGTTGTCTTACACCAACTCTTGAATTAATGTCCAACTTGAGAGCCACTTATAATAATGTGAGCTTAACACGACAAAAAATGACAACAAGTCAGAAAAATCTTGCCTTCGACATGACTGCCCGTAATTTGCACCACAAAGAACTTCAACTCAAATACATGAGTGTTTTGTAGTTTTATTTGTACCGGAGTCCCCTCATTCGACGTTTACACCACCATATCACGATTTGATACGTAAGCAAGGTTGGTTTTCACTAATCCTCTAAAGAAATGGAGAATACAAGTTTGACCCAGATATGCGGTGGTTAATATCCATTCCATCCACTGGACTCATGCCTGCCAGCACTGATAAAGTCGTCGTTACGCTAAACTGTTTAAACGTACGTGACTAGACTATCGGTTATGATTGTGTCCCATTCGTTATGGGTCCATTTATGCCCTACAGGATATTTCATTATATATACACCTATACAAATACACGCGTGTGTTCGTATCCATTTGTCGTATATGGGATACGACGACGATAACACCTTTATGAGTTTTTCGCTCACAAAAATATAGCCCCAGGGAATGGGAATAATTCCCATGAATTTATCGCTGACCTGTTTGCAATTTTCTCCCCATTCAAAATCAGTCAAACGTTCGGAGGGTGGACACGAACTCATACGCTTCGAAATTGTACATATACACAATCTTTAAGAATTTAAGAAGACATCAACTTTAGCTTGCTAAGAAACTAATTTAAATTTACTTTCACACTCTCTTGACTTGCGTCTCGAATCCAGTTTGACTCAGACGAGTGCAATCCCAAAGGGACACTCAATCATTTTTTCCGAGAGATGATATAAACTTGTTTGTATTTTTGGACATCATCTTTGGAATATTTTTTTGTGCTGAAATAATTCATTTGGGAACTAATCCCGTTTAGCTTCGTGAATACCAACAAAATACAGCGGGTGTGAGCCACAAACTTACTCAAGTTTTATGAAAGAAACTTTTTTTTTCAGATCTGCCGATGCTTTTAAGTTTTGTCATAAAATAAATTTAATTCTGAAAATGTTTCTTTATAGACAGTATTCGTTTGAATGATTTTATGTTTTAATATTCGTTCTTACCGAATTTACTGCAGCCATATTAATACTGGGATAAATATCTGAAAATATAAAAGAAGTCCATTAGTCCATTGTTTTAGGAAAAAGTTTCAAAATTAAAAAACGGAGGATGAAAAAGGGCTATAAGAAAACCTATAGCATAATAATAATCCAATAATACGGTACTGAAAGTGTATAGTATACGTAATAGATACGTTGGAAAGGAGAGTTTAGGATATCTAAAACCTTTTATGGCGCAGTGGTTCAGTGGTTAGTGTCCTGGACTACCTACTGTGCGATGTGCAAGGGGTCCCAGGTTCGATTCCCGAAAAATCACAAATTACATCTTTAAGTTTTTTCCACTGCGCCACCTCTCGCGAACGTCTGACTGATCCGAGAGTATAACTGTCATGAAAAAGTCTTTCATTTTAGCCGTTCGGACTCGGCATAAAATTGTGGATCCCTTTCATTCGTCCCTAAAATATAAACACACGCACAAACGATTGGTTGTGGGAAGCTAGGCCTAGGGTCCCATACATACTTGTTGCCATTTATTTTTTATTTTTAAAGACTTTTATTCTAAACATTATTTAATCATTCCCAGATTCCAGCGAAGATAATGTTATAAACATCGATTAGTTTTTTTTTATTATTAACAGTAAATATAGCAAAATATAATTGGAAGCCGCTTTTAGGATAGTATAGATCTCGGCAGAGGACATCAATTTTCCAAAACCACTTCTGTTACCAGGACAAGCAAACTTTGGAACTCGCTTCCTGGGGATAAATTTCCAGAGGACTACAATTTAAGTGCGGAGCTAATATGCATCTGCAAGCATCTCGGGGCGCTGTTGAAGAGTTATAGGTTCGCCTTTCCCGAAAGAAGTATTTAAAAAAAAAAGATGCAGGATTGTCTAAAGAGTAGTGGACTGAAATGTTGCAGAATTCTACGAAGAGACACCAGCATCGGACCTTTAACAAGTTTTGGAACCATTCGAGAAGATTCAACTGGATCCCAATGCAGGCTCATACTCTGACTGAGCCAGTCCTGATGAACACTAAGAAGCGAAGCAGCTGAAGTTCCGATGTCATTGCATTAGACGGTATATGCAAGGAACCATGGGTCATATAGGACAAATGTCGTTCTTTGGAGATTAGTGCAAAAGGCACTTATGTATACTAACGCGAAAGCCCTCTCCACCAATCAACCGACGCGACGCATAGGCTAGGCTAGAAAATGTTTCAATATGGCAGTATAGATCCCAAGGGCATTTTTCGGAGATAAGCACCATGTGTTACCAAAAATACCAACACCACAAGAATAAAATTGAAAGAAATTTCTTTTCATTCCCAGACTTGCATTTCGCTTCACCGGAGATCTGAATACGTATAGTTTTTGATCTGGCTCAGTCAGACCGGTCACAGTTTTCTGTCTCGTGAAGAGAATGACCTTAGTTGTCCATTTCTAGTGCACTGTACAGACAGTCTGTTAGTCCGATAGAAAGTTTGGGAACAAGAAGGAGATCTAGTACCACGTTACTTCCTTCTGGAGGAAATAGGCCTGAGGGCATCAGGTGTCAACACGGAAGGCACTCGCTATAATAAACCCGTATATCTATTGGGTTTTTTTTATTCTAAAGGATGATTTTTTAAGCGTTTGATTTTTAAGATTGAAAAAAAAAAAGACAACGAAAATTTAAAAAATTGAGTGAAATTTTTCGATAAATCAATTGCCATTTACTTTTTGAATATTATTTCGTTCAAATCTTGACCGCGACTACGCTTCAGGTTGTCCATCCGGAATGTAAAATTTTGACATACTTTTTCCAACATATCGATTAGTATCTCACCAGCATAACACGAGTTATGTTGTCCTCCAAGGCGGTAATAGTTGCTGGCTTATCTGTATAGACGAGAAACTTCACATATCCCCACAAAAAATAGTCCAGCGGCGCCAAATCGCACGATCTAGGTGGCCAATTAACAGGTCCAAATTGTGAGATGAATTGCGCACCAAATTCACCTCGCAATATGTCCATGGATTCGCGTGCTGCGTGCCATCTCACACCGTCCTGTTGAAACCATATGTCGACCAAACCCATCAGCTTTTCCATTTTGGCCTCGCTATCGTTCGATGATTTCGGACTTTTTTTTGGCCAAAATGGAAAAGCTGGGTTTGGTCGACATGTGGTTTCAACAGGACGGTGCGAGATGGCACACAGCACCATCGACCGTAACGTTGTTGTCATCATCATCATCTTTGAAGAATACGGCCCAATGAATCACACCAAAAAGTAAATTTTTGCGGATGCATTGGTATGCAATGTTTCTGGTTGCTCAGCAGACCATATACGGCAATTTTGATTATTAATGTAGCTCAGTAGGATGATTAAGACGACCATGGAATGGACGAAGTGCTCTAAGCATTTTTTTACTGTTTACGATTTTTAGTAATAAAATTCAATAATTTGCAAACGTTGTTGGTCGGGCGTAAGTCTATCCATGCTGAAATGGCAATGCTAATGTCGTTTTCGGTTGGTCATCACGAATCATGTGTGAACTGTCAAAAAATCAGACTGAAAAACCATACAGCAAAAAAATAACTCCTTATACTCCTAATAGCCTTTTATTCCTGCAGCAGAATCTTCGGGAAAACCTGGGGCCCATCCCCCAAAATTAAGCTCTGGATGTACACGGCTATAGTAAGACCTATACTGACCTACGGCGGTCTCGTATGGTGGCCGGCAACCAATAAAGCCACTTACCTAAAAGCGTTAACGAAAGTTCAAAGACTAGCGTGCATCGGCACGCCATAAGGACAACTCCAACCGCAGGACTTGACTCCTCAACCTGCGTCCGCTAGACATTCATGTACAACTATCGGCCGCAATTAGTGCAATGAGAATCAGCCAATCGGTAAAATGGAATTTGAATGAAACGGGTCATTCTATGATCCTACAGAAATATTTTGGCCGTGTACCTGTCACGGACTACATCACGCCTTACCTAGAATTTACAAGACCCTTCTCTAGCGCCTATCCCAGCAGAGAAGACTGGAGAGACGGACTCGTACCTAGCACACCAACCATAGCCGTATTTACAGACGGATCAAAAATGGACACTGGGGTAGGTCTCTTCTCTGAATCGCTGGGTATATCAAAATCGATACGCCTCCCCGACCATAGCAGCGTTTTCCAAGCAGAGGTCCTGGCAGTGACAACAGCAACCCGTGAGTCTGTGGTAAGGGCAATACCACCTGAAGGTATCACCTTCTTTATCGACAGCCAGGCAGCAATAAAAGCCATAACTGCACCAGAAATAAAATCTAAGCTTGTGAAGTCCTGTCGCGAAGAACTCAAGGCTCTTTGTACACAGCACAAGGTATCGCTCTGCTGGGTTCCGGGACATGAAGGCATTCCAGGCAATGAGAAAGTAGACGAATTAGCAAGACAAGGTTCGACAGCTGTTTCAGGACAAGCTGATCCCTCTGTGAACATCCCGCCTTGCATACTCAAGCTTGAAACAGGGAGAAAAGCCACAGGAGAGGCGAACGCAAGATGGGCAGGGGCGTAGCGAGGGTTTGAGCCGTGGGGGGTGACTTTCATTGAAATGCCGGCTTATTTCAGGAACTTGCTGTATAGAAATCATGAAAATCCTCCCAGTGGTTATCGAGTTATATCTAACGTCAACGAGTTTCACTCCATAGAAGATATTCTTTGTATGGGAGACACCACACCCCTTTGTCCAATTTTGACCAATCTTAACAGGAACACCCGTGGGCTAATACCTAAAAGACCATTCACATAAGAGCGACCAACTACCTACGATCGAACGACTATTCGCAAGCTTTGACAGTCCGTTCACATGAACACTTTTATAGGTCGCGGCAGTTCGCGAATTTCAGCCATCAGTTTCTACCCACAATGTCTAGTTTGTGGAACGCGTATTAAATGATGCCGATTGCGAATAAATTTTGACAATTCGCGCGGGTGTTTTCGTTCGCGGCAAAAAGTTTGGAATTCGAAATTTCGTTATTTAAACTGTTTATAAACTTATTTTCTTAATACATTTTGATGGGATAATTAATCATCCTCCTCTTGGCCCAAAGACACGTTTGCCGCAAATTGGTAAAGTTCGCAATCCACATCAATAAGCAGCGAACTAGCGAATAACACATTCCTTCGAATTTAACCTCAACTTAGAAATGCCAACCGTCCTTTTAAAATCGAATCGAAACTCGCTAAATTTTAAGGATTTCACTTGGCAATCTCACCGATGCCGACCGTCCTTTTTAAAATCGAATCTAAACACGCAAAATGTTAAGAATTTCAGTCGGAAAATTCACCGATGCCGACCCGCCCTTTTTAAAATCGAATCTAAACTCGCTAAATTTTAAGGATTTCAGTCGGCAATCTCACCGATGCCGACCGTCCTTTTTAAAATCGAATGCAAACTCGCTAAATTTTAAGGATTTCAGTCGGCAAATCCACCGATGCTGACCGCCCTTTTTAAAATCGAATCTAAACTCGCTAAATTTTAAGGATTTCAGTCGGCAAATTAACCCATTCATCGATTTTAAGGAGTTCATATGGAACCTTTGAAAATGCCGAAAATGGAAATCCAAACTTAAGACCTAATTTTTGAAAATTGATCGTTGATTTGCCGACTCTTGAAAAGCGTGGGGGGGGGGGGGGGTGCGACACCCCCCCAGGGTTATAATGGGTAAGGGATGTCCTCTTTCCCCAACGGGCATCACAATGGGTCTGTATTGACCTGAGTGTGGCACGGAGAAATCCTCGCCAACCCACAAACCTAACTTAACCTAACTCCTTATACAAATGTACTGCAGTAGAGATTGAAGAACAGGAATGACGCTCTAGTGAAAATCCAATTAAGAATGTCCTTAGAAAGGCACTGCTACTTCGATTTGGCAAAATATAGATCGCGATAGCCAATTGTAAACATTATGGTGGCTAGTTTTCTATGAGAGATGAGATTCCCCATTCCATGTTTAATCTTTTCAAAACAAATATTCCAATGCCTAACAAGACCTCTGTAAATTAATTCAGAAACAGTAATCATTGGATAATAATTAATGGCATTTAGGAATTACTCTCACCACTTAATCCACAACTAATTAGTGCGTTTGTCATGTCATTTCTCATAAAACGTATCGAGTCTAAAAATACTTTACTCCACTTTCTAAATATTTATTTGCACATGCTTAAGTAATAATGAAGCGAACATTCCATTATTAGCAACCAACGAACCACACAAAAGTTTTAAATGACAGCAAATTTATTATTCATTTGGAAAATTTATCACTTCAAATGTGAAGGTCAAGCTAATTTCGAAGTGAAAACGAATTCTGTTCCAGCTAAAAATATCCATCTGACTGCACATCGGAATGGAGCTAAATATTAATTTGAGAACACGTAGAGTTTGTGGACTCCAAGAAAGGTAGGTTAGGCATGTGTGTATTCGATGATTATTGAATTTTAATGGAAAAAATGCTCGTCTGGAAAATGTAATCCAAAAATTGAACTGCATGCAGTACGGTCATGTTAACCCTCTTCAAATGTGTCAAAATGTTTCATAAATAACTTATTGCGATATCATTCACATTTGACATCACTTTGAATTTTGATAAGGGTCAGTATCAGTAGTGGTGTGAATCGGGATCCAATTTTTCTATGATGTCGTCCATTTCGGCCATACTATCCTAAATCGGCCTCACGAGGGAAACGCTATTTGAAAAAACGAATATGTCAAATTTAATGATAGACCTGAGTTGGTTGCCTTTCGTTTTGTGATATGTTTGTGTTGCATAAGCAATGTATAAAAGGGAAGTAATATTTTATTGAGCGAGAAAAAAGGAAAGCGTGCGTGTGAGGGCATAGAGGGTCAGTATTGCGATGGTATATATGATTTTAGCAACAAGACAACGATGGAAGGTATGATTTTTAAGTGGATGTTTGCGATGCTGAGCACGATAAATCCCAAGATACCAACATTACCTATATAGTACATATTTTAATTTATGAAGCACGTGGTATCTATTTTAACTGAGTAACCCCCAGTTTCACAGTAGGAGTTTAAACTACACTTTTAGTTTAAACTTTAGTTCAACAATTAATTCTGTTTCAGAATTTCGTTTAAACCTTGAACAGAGTTCATTCTATAGTTTAAGTTAAACTACAGTAATCTGCCGTTTAAACCTCAGATCAGCCGATTGTCAAAAACACAAATATTTGACGTTGTTTTGCGTATTCTTTGAAAGCAAAGACAAGGAACGATTTTAGAAAAGTCGTATAAAAGCTAAGTACTGTACAATACTATCAAATTCATTCATTAAATTTAGTTGATCTGAGTTCAATTGAACTGAAGTTTAGATTATATTGTGAAACCGGACGAATTGAACTTCAAATTTAAACTCACGTTCAGGTTCAGTTGAACTTTAGTTTAAACTTTCAGTGTGAAACTGGGGGTAAGATTATAATATTTAGGCTGATATATGTAGTTAATTTGTGTTTTTCCAAGGATTGAACCTGAGAACCCTTGCTCAGTAGTCCAGCACTGGAAAGCTAGTTTAAACCACTGGTGCTGAATCGGCGACTATATCCTTTACAACTTACTTACTTACTTAGATGGCGCTACAGTCCGGGGTGGACCTGGTCCTCAACCAACACGCCTCTCCAGTTAGCACGATCTTTGGCTAACCGCCTCCAGTTGCGCGCTCCAAGTTGGTTGAGGTCCCCTTCCACTTGTGCGCGCCACCTAAGGCGAGGTCTTCCTCTACTGCGTTGTCCCTCCGGGTTGGAATCGAAGACTCTTCGGGCCGGAGCGTTGGTGTCCATTCGCTCTACATGTCCTAGCCATCTTAGTCGACTGATACGTACTTTTCTGACCAGGTCGATGTCGCTGTACAGCTCCTAGAGTTCGCCGTTAAATCTCCTCCTCCAAAGCCCCACGGGACCGAAAATCACTCGAAGAATTTTGCGTTCGAAGCGACCAAGGAGATCTTCATCCGCCTTTGATAACGTCCATGATTCTGCGCCATAGAGCAGGACTGGGATGATGAGGGTCTTATATAGAGTCTCCTTGGTGTTTCTCGACAAGGCCTTACTAATCAATTGTCTTCTTAGGCCAAAGTAACAGCGGTTGGCAAGTGAAATTCTTCGCTTGATTTCTGATGTGATGTCATTTTCAGAGTTAATAGCGGAGCCGAGATAGACAAAGTTCCGAACTACCTCAAAGTTATAGCTGTCTATCGTGACGTTCTGTCCGATTCGTCGATGTTGTGTGTCCCTTCTTGTTGACAGCATATATTTTGTTTTGCCCTCATTCACCACTAAACCCATTTTTGCCGCTTCTGTTCTAATACTTGCAAACGCACCAGTGACAGCTCGCTGTGTTCTGCCAATGATGTCGATATCGTCATCGTATGCAAGTAGTTGCACAGACTTTTGGAAAATTGTGCCCTGGTGTTGGCTTGCGAGTTTCGCACAATTTTCTCAAGAATGATGTTGAAAAAGTCACATGACAGCCCATCACCTTGTCTAAATCCTTTTTTGACATCAAAGGTCTCGGTGAGATTGTTTCCGACCTTTACGGAGCAGCGAGCGTTCTCCATCGTCATTCTGCACAATCTGACAAGTTTGGCAGGGATGCCAAAACTAGACATGGCTCTGTATAGCTCGTCTCTATAAATGCTGTCATATGCGGCTTTAAAATCGATAAATAGATGGTGAGTATCGATTTGGACTTCTTGGATTTTCTCCAGGATCTGCCGTAGTGTGAATATTTGGTCGATTATGTACTTACCGGGCCTAAAACCGCACTGATAGGGTCCAATCAGTTCGTTGACAAATGGTTTCAGGCGTTCACACAGTACGGCAGACAGGATCTGGTAAGCGATGTTAAGGAGACTGATGCCTCTATAGTTGGCGCAGTGTAGAGGGTCTCCTTTCTTATGGATCGGGCAAACAATGCTGAGGCTCCATTCATCAGGCATATTTTCCTCTGACCAAATTTTAGAAAAGAGTTGGTGTATGCTCTCTACCAAGTCATCTCCCGCTGCCTTAAAAAGCTCGGCAGATAAACCGTCCGGTCCTGCAGCTTTGTTTGACTATCCTTTACAACTACCATTGAACATTATGTTTCAGCAATTTTTTTTTTTCTTTTGGAGTGGATCCTATATGACAAGGTGGAGTATTTTTATTTTTTCGTCTCAGGGAATAATATTTCCCATTCAGCAATCTAACTTACATGGCTGACAAGGGAAACATTTCCATCGAAATTTATTCACGATAGGTACCCCTGTGGTAAAAGACGAATTTAGTTATGTTGTATATAACATCTTGACCTTCTTGGTCATAAAAATAAAAAGAAATCAGCAAGTTATTCATGCCTTTCATGTTAAAAAAATTCAAACAATGCTTAAGTCAACCTGCAATCCTTTAGAACAGGTTTTATTATCGAAATCGTTCTAAAGAAATACATAAATTATAAGATACTATATATAACATTTCAACAGACAGTATATAGTTAATCTAAAGAAGAAGAATTCGTATCGAACATAAATAAAGGCACACTTTATTATCATCCGTCTAATCCACATGGCCGCTTCACTCTTCAGTCACAATGGCCTCTGGTTTCGTTGGTTTGTTGTTTTGCTCTGCCCCAGAGAGCTGGATATAAAGTCATTGAGTTAGTGAAATAATACGGAAAACAACATAAAAACACTTTTATAACAAAAAAAAAAAGTCGAAAACACAACACCATCGTACCGAAGAGGAATGAGATCAACTATTTGATCGTCATCCAAGAGGCCATATCAGGGTTACCATGGAATGCTGTATCACCTGGCCGTTTGCCAAAAAATGTTAACCGAACAATTGAATGTACACAATAAACAGCATTGTATTGGATGCAAGAATTTTTACAAAACAATGTAAAAAGGGACAAATAAAGAATGAACAAATACGAGTGCACAGCAATAGAATAATCGGTTTGTTTTTGTATGATGTGAGGGGGTTGGTGGGGGTGGGTTAAAATGCTGAAAATTCTTTTCGAGTTTCACTTTGTTACATTGTGTTAGCTTCTTAACACGAGCAAAGCGTATACAAAACGGTGTTGTCAACATGCCATTCGCCTTGAAGCATCTGCGTGAAATACCATGATAGTCGTATCAAGATAACAGAAGACGATTTTTTTTTTATTTCTTTGTTGAAAATAAAATAAAACGAGTAATGCAATGATAACTGAGGCGAAGAAAAGAAATGTTAAGTAAGCAACATACACATATGTATATGCACGTATGTCATATGGTAAACACTTATACAGGGACTAGCGCCCTTCACCTAGCCAAGTGGGTCAAACTGGAGTTTTTTTTTTAACTGCAGATACAGATGTGTAAGTAGGAAGAAATAGCTAGAGGGATTTATGTAATTCTCCAACGCCCTTTAGCCCTTAATTGCTGGTGGATCTGCTCTGGATGGATTGTAGTGGAATTGAACATTTTTTTTTTTTTTTTTTGAAGGAAATAGGGCAAGTTTTGTTTTAACTAAAAAACACTAATTGCTTGGATGGTATTAAAATGATTCAAATACAAGGTCCAAGGTGATTGACATGAAAGAAGACAATGAGTTGGGGCAAGTAGATATAGATCCTTGGGCAAAGTAACTATGTACTTGCATGGTGGGTATAAACATTTCATATCCGTAATCGATAATTACACTTTCGGGATAGGTAGAAAGTTGTGCAGTATATAGAGTAGAATTCATCTTATCTATACATCTTTATACATATAATTCTTCTGTCCGTGTTTGTTACAGTACTCCTCCTAAACGGCTGGACCGATTTTAATGAAATTTTGTGTGTGTGTTTGAATGGGTCTTGGGATGGTTTATATTCACAATTGGACCCGGTAGGTGGCGGTGCGATCCAATTACACAAAATTTCAAATAATAAACACTCAACAATAAAAAAAAATTAAAAAGCCAGAATAAGCTCATGAACAAAATATAAAATAATATACAACAAAAAAAAAATGTCAAATAAAAATGTACGAGCAGCCAAAACAACGTTTGCCGGGCCCGCTAGTTTATAATAAAATTGTAAATTTGTTATTCTTTGTTCCACTATCACGTAAGAACTACTAACCCGATTGGTATGGTCTTTATGGAAAAGGAAAGCCTTAACAATGGGCACCATATATGCTTTATTTGGTCAAAATTAGACAAAGGCGCGTGGCACCGCCCATGCAAAAAAAACATTCGAAATCGTATGTCTCAAAAACCGCCAAATCGATTGAGTTGAAACTTACAGACAATCTTAGGTATTGGACCAGGAGTGTTGCTATGAAGATTCGTCAAAATTGAACAAAGGGGACATACACAAAAAAAAAACAATCATTTATCTCAATTTTATATCTCAAATACCGCCGAACCGATTGAGCTCAAATTTATTAACAATCTTACGAAAGAATATTATTATCTAAGATCTAAGCAATCTAAGCACCCACCACGCAGAACCACGGTTAGGAACAACCCTTAAGTATTTTTTTCGAATTGATATTGTATCTATGTATTTATAATTCAGAACAATCAGTGAAATCAGCAAAAAAGAAAAACATTTTGGTCAAAAACGAAAGCCTAAAACCTAAAACCAATCCTAAGAAATATTTCAAAAAAAGTTTCATTGAAATATGTCTAGTAATTTTGACGCTTTGAGGTAACACAAATAATTCCTTTTTATACATATTAGATAATAGATATAAGAAACAGATTGAAGTTAATTCGGAATTTGTTGGACTGTCTGGAACCTGCGTGCGCTAGTAGACACGATTGTGTCCAGATCATCAACAAAAATTGGCAGAAACGTAGAAACGTATGTACCTACTACATATTATATTTTCGCGGTACGAAATTAATCGATTTACACTTGAACAACGTTAAGAAAGATTGCAAAGCTACTTTCAAAATGGATGCTTTGTTGCCGAAACAGTGTGAATTTTGGAATTTTGAACGAACTGAAACTACAGTTTGTGAAGAAAGACTGTGTTACTGACTGACCTTTCAAATAAGACGCATTTTCATCTTGTATTTGGGGCTCGGGAAATCAACGTATAGTCATAGAGAAGAAATGCATCCTAAATATGTGACTTTTTTTCTTCCCAGTGTAGAGCGCTATCGAGGAATGATATCAGATTTTTTTAAGGCCAGAAATTGAGGACTTAACTTGGCAAGGTGGGGCTATGCACTACCTACACAACAATCATCAATAGACGCAAAAAACATTGAAAATGTTTTGAAAAATTGGTTAGACAGAATGGCCTAGAGCTGTCAAGCTAGCTGAGGCAATATTATAATGCAAGAATCACCCCTATCGCGAATAATATTTCCCCCGGAATGTTTCCCATTCAGCAATTTGATTTACATTGCTGACAAGGGAAATATTTCCATTGGAATTTATTCACGATACCCCTAAATATTCCATATTTACTTGAGATCAGTGGTTATATGGTTAGTGTGGTGTACTACTGAGCGAGTGGTCCCAGGTTCGATCCCCGGAAAAAGACAAATTACATCTTAAGGTTTTTTCCACTGCGCCACCTATCGCGAACGTGTGACAAACATCCGAGGGTATAACCGTCCTGAAAAAGCTTCTCAATTCAGCCGTTCGGACTCGGCATAAAACTGTAGGTCCCTTTCATTCGTCCCAAAAATAAAAACTCACACAAATAAATGGGTTGTAAGAAGCTAGACCTAGGGTGCCTATAGGGACACGGACCTGCTGCGCCAACTATTTATTTATTTATTCTTTTATAATCGGACTCTTTCGGTAAAGCATAACAATCGTTGAATACTACATTGAACACTCTTTTTTTATACAGGGTGTCCCAGTTAAGAAGGACAATCCTTTAAGGGAAGATTCCTGAAGTTATGCCGAACAAAAAATTTTATGACAGGGGGGGGTCTATTTTCATCATATTTCCCGTTATAGCCCATCAAAGTAGGTGACCTCTAATTTGGAGGTGTTACCACTTAAAACGCTATAACTTCTAAACTATTATAGCTACAAAAATTGGTTTGGGAATTTTGAAAAGCCAATTAAGTAGATCAACAGAAGTAATAGTAAAAACAATTCTTTGTCAGACAAAAATGATCAAAAAAGACTTGATCTGACCTAAAAACGATGGATTTTTTTTTTCTGGGGTACGTGCTATCAAAAAAAAATGTTATTTTAGAGAAAAATCGAAAATTTTTTTTATCATTTTTGTGCTTAAACCTCAAATTTTTCGAAAAAATGGCATAAAACGTTTTTTCGGTTTTTAATTCTTTTCTTTGTCAACAAAATGAAGCTGAAACTTGGCAGTATTTTTTTCAGACGGAAATATTTAGAGGCATTTATACAAGTATTGCTTTTATTTTAATCCGTAGATTAGGTTTATATACTTTTATAATCGAGGTGGGGTACGTTTAAGTTTAAAACTTCAAACTGTACTGCAACTTAATGGTCAATCGTTTTGTATTACAGTCAGGGGCCATATCACGTAAAATGAAAATGATCGAACGAAGTCGTTTCGGCAATAGCAGTCTCTGTTTATTGCCACAGATATGATAGAGACAGCATCCGTGAAAACGATATCGTTAAATTTTATTTTACATGATCTGGCCGCAGAATTTTATTTACAACATTTACACAACAGTTGCCTAATAATTTTCAAGAAACATAAAATCAGGAGAAATAATTATTAAATTTTTCTCGATGGATTATCCTGTAGTCAGTGTAGTTTGCAAATTACTATTAATCTCTTTAATTTTATTTCCTTGAAACTATATGAAAATCATATATTGTTTTTCATAAATCTAAAATAATATGCTCGATTATTAGAAAGAAAATTGAATTCGTTCCAACACTGCCTTGTAAAAACAAATGAACAAAATCCATTAAGCCCATTGTGCTCGTAGGTAGATATAGTAATAGAAAAGCAAAAAAAAAAAAAAAGAAAAAAGAAGAAGAAAATATCGTAATGCAGTCCACTTACAGCATTCTTAGTAATGCAGAATTAATTAAATAAATTAATGAGCCTGAAAAAGCCAAATGAATTCTAAATCTGAGAGAAATTATTTAGTACTTGTAGTCTGTAGTTGCATTTATAGACTGCACAAAACAATGGAATTAAAAATATTCAAAGGATTATTTCTTCTCATTGTGTGTTGTGTATAAATTCTTTTATTATTTCGTTTTCATCGTGTCGCCGGCCGTCCGTCGGTCGTCGCGTCGGTCGTGTCGTAGTTTTCGTCTATTTACATCGACAGTCGACAGTGTCTGTGTCTGCATCTAATTTCGGCACATCATGATGCTGTTGTTTTTCTTCCTCTGAATTGAAATTGTTGTTCAAAGTATGTATATTTACTAAAAGCATTTGCAAAGTGCAACATTTTAAAAAAAAACCTGCATATGAGTGTCAGGCACAGTCGTCGGAAACTTTTTTTTTTTTAAACTCGTGTTGCATCCATCAACGATGCTTCTAAGTTCTAATAATAATATTTAACAAACAGAAACAAAAAGAAACAAATCTAAAAACTATTTCAGAAATTTCGGAATCGACCGACGGTGACTATCCTCACAAAATAAATTATTAAAACAGACACCGAGCCATATACTGTCCCATGGACGACTTAGTGGACAGTGGCTTTGCTCGTTTTTGTAAGGGTACTCTCTACATTAGAGTCGAAAAGTCTGACGGCCTTATCAAATTAGGCACATTAGGCACACATTCTTTAGTAAAGGCAAAAAGGTACCCTTTTTACAGGAACAAACTTCGGAACCAATTAATCCAAAAAATCAACATTTACCAAGCGTATTAGAAAGTTTCACCTCACCAAATTGCATCTCTATAGCATTAATGGTTATCAGCATACAGGACTTCAAAAATCGCAAAAACCGTAACTAATTGACTCACTCACTCACTCACTCACTTAGATGATGATCATCACAATTATGAAGCACTTCCGGCCATCCTAGAATCGTGAAATTTGACAGAATGCTAGATCCTGTGGTGCATATTGCCCACATAGATAATAACCAGTTTTAAAAAGTGGGCGTATACCACACCCCTTGAATGGAAAATCTCAAGTTTTGGCACTGGGAACAGTCCAAAAACAGTGGGCGTATACCACACCCCCTAATGGAAAATCTCAAGTTTTGGCACTGGGAACAGTCCAAAACTTGAGAACTTAAAAAGTGGGCGTATACCACACCCACTGAATGGAAAATTTCAAGTTTTGGCACTGGGAACAGTTTTGAACTGTTCTATTTTGAACCGTTCCCAGTGCCAAAACTTGAGATTTTCCATTCAGGGGGTGTGGTATACGCCCACTTTTTAAAACTGGTTACTATCTATTTGGGAAAACTTCCCATTGCCGTAGAATGTTGAAATTTGCTAGAGCGGTAGGACTTGCAGTGTACAGAAAGAAAAAAACAAGAAATTTTATAGCTTCATTCAGGAGGCGTCGTATCCGCCCATTTTTTTTTTAACATTTAACTTTCTTATAAATTAAGAACTTGAACTTTTTTTGCTATATAACAGAATTTGCCTGTTTTTTTTACATGTATGATTTTGGTGTGTACCATTTTCTTGAGCGAATAAATCGATAGGTAGCATTGAAGTTTGAAGATACGATGAGTATCTTATGGTTCGAAACCGTTCGAACTGTACACACCATACTGCATAGTGGTGGACGCATTTAATTCCTCCACGAAAGACTTAACTATCGCGGCAGTTGAACATATTTCTGCTGTGTAGGTACATGGTTATTTAGCCCGGCTGCAAGATGTATTTGTATAGTCTCTTATTCTGTTTTAGGGTTTCGATTTCATTTATCTGCCTTTAAATTCCATTAAAAGTATTTGTAACGACTTTTTGCCTAGAACTTAGATGATATTTGAAGCTTAGACGGCTCCATGCAACCCCACTCTAAATGTAATTGTTTTTCTAACTTTCCAACTCGTAATAAGCACTGTTTCCATTTCATGATCTGGGAGATGCAACACGGCGCTAACCAGCAGTTTCTTTGCACCTGTCTTTTTGCAGTGCAGTTCGACATCTATCGTTTTTACAACAACCAACACAACGATGTCCTCTGCAAGTTCGTTGAAATTGACAAACCCAATTCGCCGAATTAAATGCGTTAGATATCTATTTATACGATTTATGCTACGAGTGCACAACTCGACGACGACATACGCAATACGTCAATTCGAAGTCAGAATATCTTAGAAAAGGGTGCGTGTCGTGTATGTCCATCCATATGTCCGGCCCAGAATGGCATGTGAATATGCCAAATTATGCATTACGTTTATTTAGCAAATCGTTTGGCATGGCAGAATTTTATGGCATATAAAATGAGTATATTTTTCGGTAGATGTACCTATACCTACTTGAAAATTTAATTCTTAATAAAAGGTCATTAAAATTCTTAAAAAAAGAGATACGTATGACTTTTGAAAATACCTTTAAAAATAGCGATAGATTTTGATTTCTATTCATATTTTACCCTGAGGTCGTTGAAGCCGCATAAATTGGCATTCATCTTAAAATTTGCTATATAGAAAATCAAATAATGTAGATAATAAAACTTATTTCTATTTTTAAGAATGATTTACTAAAAGCTCATTGAAATTTTTAACGAAAAGGACCTTGAAATCCTGGGTCGTTGGCACGCATCTCAATTTAAAATTCTAATTCAGCGCAGAAATCGTCCGTCTCACGAAGCCGTAACAAAACCTTTCTCAAATCCTATCGCCGACGACCGACGCTGCGGCTGTCTTCATCTTCGCTGCTGGCCTTTTTAAAATTAATTATCGCTACATTTTTATCTAAATTAAATAAAACGGATTAGAGCTTAATTCAGCTAAGTTCACACAAAACGCAGTGTTTTTTAACCAAGAAGAAAAATCTGCTGAAAATACAACCAAAATACCAGCAAATGCCAGCACATTGCACTCACAAACCAGTTAACATGCCAAAATATATAATATCAACATATTACATGCATTTGTGGTGTAGCATGTCGTGTAATCAGCATATTTGGGCAGCCATATTCGTATGTCAATATTTCAAAACTAAACACTCGCCTTATTGTTCGCAAATGCTACAATACATATTAAGGGATAATTCTACATAATATTGTCGATTAAATATCGTGACATAGGAGCTGCACGTATGTCGTGCTTTGCATGTCCTATACTCGTAGCTTCAGTCTTGCTTGTTGAACATAGTTGTGCCCATATTTGGTCTAATGTATAAGACTATCAATGCGTGCAGCAACTAGGTTCGCAACCAGACCGAAGTCGCAGTTGACCAGCACGAGCAACATAAGGTATGCTTTTTTTTATAGGTGGTTTATTTGCGCATATTTGTGCCACATTGTTTTTCAAGTGTCCCACAAACTAGTCAATTGACATTTTTTTGTTTTAAAAATGTCAAAATTTAGAGCCGATTTAATATGCCGAACATTTGTTTCGTGAACTAAAATACTTATCAGAGACTTGTTATGGGTTAAGTGTAACAAAGTTATACATACTAGATACATAGTGAGCGGTACCTAATAATAGATGTGTTTTTTTTTGGCTATTCTATATAGGCTTAGAAAAATAATTTCATGCAAATTCAAATTTCGTTTAGCCCCGATAAAAACTATGCGACTAAACTATCATTGCTTTAAATGTTATCGAAAAAGCTATCGATTCTGTCATAAATGACATTTGACATCACAGAACTAATTTAAAAAAAAAATAAAAGCATTTGGCAAAAACATGCCTATAAATTACCGAATTTTTATTTTTCCGTGCATTTTCCATGTTTCTAACTTTGTTTGAATTCCGTATATAGTGTTTGTGGATTTGTTTTTCTTGTGATTTTTTAGAATTTTTTCTTTTTGTGATGTTTTTTTTTTGTGAGTGACATTATAAAAATTTCTGTGATACGAGTGCTGCCAAGCTTTTATGAAGAAAGAGCTAAGCCCCGATAATCGCTTTTTTGTGTAAAGCTATATAGAATAGCCGATCATTTTTTGTGACCAGGCTAACTTTTACGAAGTCACAAATTGGCGAAAATTGCCATAATATTTAAGTTTAAGGTTAAAAATTATTGCTGTTAAGGCCTAATATATATAAAATTGACATCATTTCTAAATATTTACAATAAAATTAAAGTGCAAATTACATGGAAGCCATGTTTTGAACAATCACGCACGCACGTTTGGTATAAAACTATATTTTGAAAATTTGTGTTACATCGAAAGATCAATGTTCACAAGTCAACAATGGAGAATTTTGTTTTAGAAACATAAATATTTTCAAACAACAACAAATTGCATACCAAATTTAGTGGACGCATTTGGCAAACATTGATATTCATAGGTATTTCTTTTTTGTTTCATGTTTTGTCGGATCGTAGGCGCTAGAGTTGACAATGTGCCAGTTTTTTTTTCGGTCGATATGAGTAGATATTTATTCTTGCACAACAGATTGGCGATCATATAATTTCCTACTTAGAAAAGGTAAGTTTAATATTTATATCTTAGAAGCCCATGGTTTTTGAATTTGAGGTCGTTAACACGTTCGCCGTCGTCAATTCATATTTTTTTTTAACAGATGTGGAATTACACAACCCTCTGTGATGCTAGTGGGCAGGGCTTGCTGAACAAAGTCCAAGCTAAAACGCCTCCTGGGTTTCCTTAAAGTCTGAAAAATAAACAAAATTAAAATGAAGTAGGCATCTGTCTGGCTGCTATTTTTAGATATACTCAATATATTTTCAGCCGCATTTATAATAATGTGTTGTAGAGTCTGCTTAACTTTACGCACTCCTTAAAATGGCTTTACGCAGGAAAGCGTGATTTATAAAAAAAAACGAAACTGGCTTTAGGGCTGTTTAGAAGTTGCGTGAAGCTACATAGGTGCTGTTATTTTTTTTTAGAAATTTACATCGTAAGGTAAACAAAACAGCGACGTTTTGTCGAAAAAGGTTCGTTTCCATATCCATATCTATACACAAAAAATGACATCTGTCATCTTTTTGTCATATTTTATCAAATATTCACACCTATTTAGAGACCAAGCTCTTTTATATAGTAAACCATACAAAAATGTTTATAAATATGTACATAACATTTTCCGGAAAGCTATGATGTAAGGTAAGGGCTGCGTAAAGTTTTACTAAACAGCATCATATAGAGGCGTTGTAAGGAAATCTAATAAACACGATATGAAGAGCGTATATCATGCTGCCACCCAGTGGCGTAAATAGGAAGGATGGAAATCAAGGATAAAATTCCCCATTAGTCTACAGAAATTGATAAAACAACTGTCGAGTTTTATAAAAAAAAAGTCTTATGTTTTCGTCGAGTTAAGAGCGTGGAAAAAATGTTTGAACCATAGAGGCGATATCAAGCCATTCATTGGAAGCGCTGGATGATTATCCAAAAGAACATTTCCCGAATATCAATATTCTTTAAGAAGAAATTATGAAATTTAGTACTAAGTCATGGGGACTGCTTCTAGCAATAAGTATGTTCGACGTCCAGCACTGCAGGCAGTATATTTCAAACAGAAATGGCAATGCCTACCTCCAAGACTAAGTCACATAGCCCCATAAACCACTTGGACGTCAACATTTCGTTATTGTCAAAACACGCTGATCGATAATAGCATCAAAAACTGGATTTTCAGATTGCGATTTATTTCCATGTGACTAAAATATAACACTAATTACAATTCATGGCTACTAGCATTATTTGTATGTATTTTATTTCATTTTAAAGCTCTGTACTTATAAAAAAAGTACCATCTACAAATATATCCGGAAAATATATTCTATTAGCCTTTTGTATAATACAAGGCTACTTGCAAAATTTAGCTATTATTGGGTACCGCTTTTAGCAAACAAAATGTTAGGCCGACTACTGATCCAAACGATAGTGCTCAATAAAATCCTAAAATGAACGTGAAAGCTTCCTGCGACCCAGTCGTTCACTTAAGTCATTAGCGCATTTACCAAAAATTGTCAATTGCCCATCAGAAGATATTCTGTATATACCTGTCCGTCAGAGGAGATTTCCAAGGCTAAATTAACTAATTTAAGTGGTCCACACAATAATGAGTTTGACAGCTGACAAGGTGCACATTCTTGAATTATGAATATGTGTCAGCTGTCATCTTTCTTTTTTGTAATTTAATTTTGCCTCTTCAATATTGTTAAGTAACGTCAGTGTCATAGACTGTATCCTTGTAATCCGCACAAATCTTGTAGCCGGGTAAATTCAGAAACGTCATATAAATGCCAGTTTCTTTTGGCAAAATTAAATGCATATTGTAGTTGTAGTATGTATAACTTTAAATTGTTTTCCTGTAATGTATTCTTTTTTTATTTTTACTATTTTTTTTAAACATATGTGAATTTTTATTCATTTTTTTTAATTTATTAAGAAGAGTGTCAAATCTCATTCTTCTGAAATTAAAGGAAATACTTAAAAGTTTATTATGTTTAACCATTTTTGTGTGTCACATTTTTTTCTCCCACACAATTGGTTTGCACCCCGACTACAGAAAGAAATCACTAATTTTTGTTAATTAATGAACACTTTATACACTACATGATGACAACTTGCCTTTCTAATTATCCGTCATCAGTTATACATTTCTGAACTTACCCTTGTTGTTAAAATCAGGGATGGTAAAAATGTCACTTTTTACCACTTTTAACCAAAAGTTGTTACAATATTGTGGCCTCTATTTCATGGATATTATATCTTCTGGTATCAGGTAGAAAGGGGTTAAGTCAAAAAATTCAGTTTTCGAAATTTTATTGGACTTAAGTAAATTTTTTTTTCTCTATCGTTTGGTCCTATCGTCATAAGTCTAGCGTATTTTTTTCGTGTAGAAATTAATTTGTACAAAGGGTATACATAAGTCAAGAAGTTTTTAAAGACTTAATTCTTTTGTATTTATATCTAATAATTTCATATTTCGAAATAATGAAGTTGCAACTAAGGGATTAATGTGAATAGTCCTATAGACCAAATAGTCCAATCACCGCTGGACGGTAAATGAATGTCTGACGATACTGCAAAAGTGTAAACAATTGTTGAGAAAGTCAAAGACAATTTTGACTTCATTAAAATGACGATTTTGTGGAAATAAAATCATACAAATTATATTATTGAATGCTAAACTGTTTCACGTTTAACGAACAGCTGATTGGTTTACCATCATTTACGCAAGCAGCTATTTGGGGCGTTCATGAAAATTTTACGCAAATGGTAAACTTACGACGTTGCATGAATACCTCTACTGTAATTATGAAAACAAATATCTAATTGAGACAGGTAATGTCTTGTTTGTAAAAGATGACCTAATTTAATAAAATAACACTTTAATATATTATTTACTAGTGGGCCCGGTAAACGTTGGTTTGCCTGCTCGTACATTTTCATTGTCCGTCAATTGTTAAGCGGAAGTTTTATTATTTGAATTTTTATTGATGATTTTTTTTTGTTGAGTGTAGATATATTATTTGAAATTTAAATTCATGACCTTATTCTTGCTTTTTAAATTTTTTTTTATTGTTTTATTGTTGAGCGTTTGGACCTACCGGGTCCAATTATTGTGAATCTAAACCATCCTTAGACCTATTCAAACACACACACAAAATTTCATTAAAATCCGTCCAGCCGTTTAGGAGGAGTTTGGTTACAAACACGTACAAACGTTGTTTTGCCTGCTATTAGTGCGTTCATCAATTTTATTCATTTAACCGATGTATCCGGGCTGATACTGCTCTCCGTGTACCTCGACAGATATTTCGAAGACGTGAAATTGTTCTGTAGTAAGCAGAAACACACAATACATACATATTGATTTATATCGATGTTGTAATTGGTTTAACAAACTTACATGTTGATTATTTTCAATGACGCACATTTACACATATACCAATGTGTTATGCACACAATTCTGATAAATTGAAAACACAGGGAACAGAACTTTGACATCGGCAAAAAAATTAAAATTAATTACATACTTGACATTTTATTCATGAGCTTATTGTTTTTTTTTTATTTTCTTTTTTTTTATTGTTCAGTGGTTACTTTTTTTCGGATCACAGCGCCACCTACCGGATCCAATTGTGAATCTAAACCATCCTTAGACCCATTCAAACACACACACAAAATTTCATTAAAATCGGTTCAGCCGTTTAGGAGA
Source organism: Cheilosia scutellata (assembly GCA_955612985.1). Classification (NCBI taxonomy): domain Eukaryota; kingdom Metazoa; phylum Arthropoda; class Insecta; order Diptera; family Syrphidae; genus Cheilosia; species Cheilosia scutellata. Next base: position 5,436,356 of record OY015312.1, read on the forward strand.
AGTTCGGTTACAAACACGTACAGAAGAATTATTATAAAAATTTGAATTAATTTTATGTTTCCAAGTTTTCTTTATGAATAATTAAACTGAGTTATGTATTTTTTCTTGACTTAAGTCCTTAGAAAAACTTTATTTTAAGAGGTGGTAAAGAGATAAATGGCTCTAAAGAGTTAAGTCATCAGAAAATCTGGTAAGCACATATTTTTTGGTCAACAGCCTATAACGTTATTACAGACGACCATTTTGGTAATTGCTTTGCATCAAAAAAGAATATATGAATTTACAAAAAAATGTTTAGTATGAAATATTGCTGAAAACTACTATTTCTGACTTAACTACAAATGACACAAAATGTAATCACAAAGATTACATGGTGCAAAGAATCAACGCAACGTCCAAATCTGTTGAAAGATACTTTGATTTTCCAATTACATCTTCTGCGGCATTTCTTTTACCCACCACTGTAAGCGAATCTATTCTTGTCATGCCTCAGCCACATTCAGTTGTGTTCTTAGATAATTTAGTAGGTCTGAATCTGATGGACTATCTTCTACATCTTCAATGTGCATGCGGCCACCTGTCGCTGTCCGTTGAGTGCTACGCGCGATAAGTACTTCATGTGGAATGGTCGGGTCGTGTGGTATAGTTTGGTTTGGTGATTTGTTTCCTTGAGTTCCCTGCAATGCTGCAATAGAATTTGGCCAGCCGGCCGGCCGGCGGCGGCGGCGCGGTGGCAGACGATCGATGTAGAGATGACGCTGACGCACCGCACATTCGCAGAACATATGTATTTGCGACGAGCAGAGGTAAGAGAGACTGAGATACCCATCTTCGACCGATTTACAGTAATTTGCCTACAAGCTAAATTTTACGCTCTTAATAATTTAAGGTGCGCTAGTATTGTTCCATAGAAATTCGTATTGACAAATGTCAAAAATCCTCTCCACCAACACATTCGCACCTAATCTTTTTACACGGATAGGAACTGATGTACACAGATAGGAAAACAAAATGGCGGATTCCTGGCAAAAATTGAGGGGCCCAGCGGCAAGAGGATTCGGAGATGGGTATCTCAGTCTACCTTACCTCTGGCGACGAGCATCTACAAATTGCATTTTGCATCCTAGAAAAACACCGAATCACACACTGTGAAGTTTTCAAATGAACTGGCGGGCAACGATTTGTAACGATCTGATTCGGGGCCATCACCACAGTACCACAAGAATATGTATAATCATGTTCAAAATGTTTGGCAATAGGTGACGTCTCACGTAAAATATTCTGCTCCAAATGCTTAATTATAAAAGTTTCTGCGTGCTGTGTGCTGTTGTCTGCCCCTGTCTCTACAGCTGCCGCTGCTGCCGTGACAACGATAGAACGTGGCTTGTAATTTGCGTCATTGTGTGTCAGTATGGTTTCGAGGATGACTTGTATCTATTGGTATGCCGGCCACTTCTGGTGGGGGTTGGCAATATTGTTTTCATAATTTTTATTAATGAATGAATTGCACAGAGGAATATATCTTTTGTGTGCTCTATGGGTATTTATTTTTAAAGTCAAATCAGGAAACCATACCGCTTTATAGAGGGAAAAATGGCTAATTTCACGAGATGGCTGTGGCAAATTTTATTAATTGTTTTGTGATCCCTAATTGAGTCAGTGAATCTTTTATAAGTAAATCGAACATGACACGTTCTTAATTTAATTGCCAATTCTATTGAGTTCGATCAGAAAACTAATTTAATCAGGCACACTCGTATATATTGTATTGTATGCAGCATTGCATTGGATTGGAGATACTGTATACTGTATACACTTGACGGATTGTGATGTTGAAAACGAATGTAAAACGTGCTTGGGATTGGGTTGGGACCACCCGACCATTGATGTTGACGGGGTGATGACATTAATGGGATTTATATTCTTGAGCGCAATTTGTTAATTATGTTTGACAAGCAAATGAGTTTTAAATATTTCAAATGCGGTGACCTTTAGAGGAAAGTCTTACCTGAACTTTTTGTTTGTAAGTAGGCGGCAATAGTGTTTTGAGTTTAATGAAGCTCATGTAAGGAAATATGTACATAATGCTTCAATCACAAGCAACATCGTTAAAAAGCTTTCATGGAGTAGAACAAAACAACTTTCCTTTTAGGATATATACAATTTGTCCTGATGTGCAGTTACGGGAGAGTGAGGACTACAAATGAGGGAAAAGATGAAAGCACATTGAACAATAATTTCGAGTCCTGTTTTTTATAACCACAGCAAAATTGTTTGACATTTCTAAGGTTAGACAAAAAGTAATGGAAATGGAAATAGTAAAAGGACAAATAGAAAATCCTACGCAATGGTGTAGAAGAATACCTCTTCTGAACAATTGGGGGAGATAGATAGACTATGGACCAGGAAAGTCTGGGAAACGATAACATTAGTGTCGAAGGGCATGAAGTTGTTTCTTAACCGTTTATTAAGTACCTACGAGTGATTATTGATGCTCGACTAAGAAGTGATTAACGATATACTGATGATGAGTAACAGTGGAGGCCCGAAACAAAATAAAATATACTACTTGCAGGAGCGCAGTAGCGCAGTAGCGCAGTGGTTAGTGTGCTGGACTACTGTGCGAGGGATCCCAGGTTCGATCCCCGGAAAAACACAAATTTACATCTTAAGGTTTTTTCTACTGCGCTCTGCGCCACCTCTCGCGAACGTCTGACAAACATCCGAGAGTATGACTGTCCTGAAAAAGCTTCTCAATTCAGCCGTTCGGACTCGGCATAAAATTGTAGGTCCCTTCCATTCGTTCCAAAAATAGAACCTCACACAAAACGAATGGTTGCGAGAAGCTAGGCCTTGGGTGTCTACCGCCTGTTACGCCGCCTATTTATTTATTTATTTATTTACTTGCAGGAGCTGTTGGTTCAATGTCATCTACACACTACGCAGTAGAAATATGGTCAAGTGCTACGAACTTACGTACGCGAAATTAAATCTGTCTACTGCCTTAGTGCATTAAGAGTCGCCTTTGCCTTTACTCGTCGTATCTTCAATGCTACCTATGGATTCACTCGCTCCAGAAATAAAAACGCTAAGAACCGAGCGTGTTCGAAATTGCCGGGTAGACGACACGGTAAAAGAAGATACAAAAGAAATCGCAGTATCGCAACCTGGCAACGACAATGGAACGAATTGTTAAAGGAAGATGGACACCTCGTCTCATACCAATGATCGATGAATGGATTAAAATTAAAAGAACAAACGAGAGGATTGCCTTACGGGACCAATTCGGGTCCCATTGGACCATTATTGTAAGGAACGTGGCCGTGGTCAAACGTAAATGTCAAATAATAGAGTTTATACTGACCCCCGCGAAATAATGTCTTACGGCCGTTCCACGCCCCTCGGCGGACCAATGACCAAAGTCTATACAAGATAGGTTAGGTAAGGTGGCTGTCCCAAAAGGGGACACACTTAGACCATAATTTGGTCCGTTGTCCATAAGAGGGGGGGGGGGGGGGGGAGTGGCCAGAATGGTTCTTTGTGTCGGGCAGTCGAATTTTATGTGCGTTTCATCACCTGGTTGCGGCTTAGTCCTCGGGTCAAGGTGGGGGGCGACCGTAACAGTCTGCCCCCTGCCTATTGCCTCTGCCGCGGCCATCACTAGGGAGGGAGGCTGGTGCCTGGCAGAGGTGGGTGATTGAATCAGTAGGCTTCTCTGCTTGACCAAGAGTCGGTGAATGGATCGTCTGTTAAAAAATGGTGGAGGAAACCGTAGCAGTCTGCCTCCCGTTTATTTTCTTTTGACGATCAGTCCACCAGACAGAGACTGGTGCTGAGCAGAAAAGCCTGATTGAAGCACTCTACCTGCTGCTTGGTACCGAAAGTGGATATCGTAATCCAACCCCCCGACCGTTGCCTTTGACGGGTTCTTCGAGTTGTCGGGATGAGGTTGATTGCTGTAGTCAGCCCTTCCCGTTGTCGATTAGTCTTCGGAAACAGACTGAAGGGTGAGTTGTGTGTTGATATTTCAGTGAAGCCAATTCCACTTTGTAACAAACTCGCTGATGAAGCAAATATCGGTACGGGACAGATCGCTTAGGTCCTCAAAGAAATAAGCCCCTAAGGTAGTCATTCATAAAGTGGCAAGAGCTGAACAGGAGCAGAGGAGGTGAACGGTGGTTTCCTCTTCCTCCTCGTCCATGCAGCTTCTGCAGAAGTCGTTATAGGGTACATACTCCCATTCTGCGGGCATGTCTGCCTATCAGACAGTGGCCCGTTAGTATTCCCACGAACGTAGCTAATTTTGTTTCTATTGATACAAAGGAGTTTTCTAGTTTTCAAATTTGTCTGAATGTTATACAGGTGCTAATGCTGTTCCATCTGTTGTTGGTGATTTTTAATGCTTCTTCGAGGAGCACGGTTTTTACTGATTGCAGTGGAGCGTGCGGTTCCTCGCTGATGTCAGTTATATGAAGGCCGCTGCCTTGTCTAGCTAGTTCATCCGCTTTGCAGTTGCCAGGAATGTCACTGTGACCTGGGACCCAGCACAGGGTAACAGAACATATATCCGCAATCTCGTTAAGAGATTCCCGGCATTGTTTTACCAACTTTGATCTGGTTGTTGGTGTATTCAAGGCTTTTATGGCTGCCTGACTGCTATATAAAAAGTGATAGCTTTCCCGTCTATCTCATACAAGGCAATACTGAGTGCAGGTGATCGGGAGAAGACTCCTACCCCCGTGCCTTCCGTCATTTTGGATCCATCTGTATAAATTTCGATTGCGGAGTTGTTGCTTATAGTAGGTATCGTTCTCCCATTCGGTTCGGTTTGGGATTCTTGTGTTGTACTTTATATTAAAGCCTTCAAAAGGAGTTATGTAGTCCGTTTTGTTCGGAATTGTGTTGGGTAGAGTGCCCATATGACCAACATGAGAATTGGTCCATTTTTGAGATTCTCTAAGTCTTAGAGCCGCTTTAGACGCAAAGAGTTTCCCGTAAATGTCGACGGGAAGTAGGTGCAGTATTGTATCTAAGGCGGCCGTGGGGGTGGATCTGAGGGCCCCTGTGATGCATATACTTGCTGATCTTTGTATACGTTCTATGGATTTGATCTGTACAAGATATTAAGATCACAAAATATTCTTGTCTGAACAATTATGAATAGATTTGTCCCATACTAAATTGAACGCTCTTTAGTACAGATGGAGGCAAAGCATAATCTGAGAGCATTGAGCTGGCTGCGAAATGTGCAGTAACCAGATAAGCTGGTCCTTTGGCTAAAGGACTAACAGCTTGAGTGTCATTGTTAATGAGCATTGGAATCGATGGTGAAATTATTCATATTTTTTTATTGTAGTATTTGTTTTCTAAACTTTTGGCCGTATAAGAATTTAACAAGCTCAATGAGTCCATTGCAGCCATTTCTGGTCGGTTTAAATATTTTTCGGTTTTACCAAAAGCAAAATATTGGTCGAGATTTTCATAAAATTTAGCTCCATGCACACAAAAATATATTGTATAATTGGGTTAATCGAATGAGCTACTCACAAGCTATCTAATGTGGTCATCTGAATTAAATTAGCCCATTTATTGAAAAGCAACAAATTATGAGAAATATATAAGCGTTCTATTTTCTGGCAATTTTAAAATGCAGTGAAAGTGTTAGGACCTCCCGTCGTGTCGTCTGAAAATACATATTATTACCAACTGGCACTCATTCCGTGTGTGTATATTTGGTTCTATAGTAGCTTTTCTCCATTTATTCTTAGAACTAAAGATAGCGATAGTTTCGATTAGATACTGCTTTCTTGTAGCATTTCACCTACAGGACGTTTTCAGGTTAGTAGCTGAGTTAATAATGTCTCATCCTACTAAGCAAGAGGTCGCTGGTTCAACAACACCAAGTATCTGAGAAATTTTTTTTAAATTTTCATAACATGTCACTTTGAAAAATAGTGAATCATTTTTACTTCTCTATCAATGTGCCAATCTTCAAATTAATAACCTTAAGGGTTCGTGAGCTATCGTTTTTTTTAGAAGTTGTGTAAAACTGAAAAAGAAAAACTTTAATGCGTATATTGTAGGTATAGACATATTTCCTATAAATTTAAACGTTTTGTAACCTCTACAACTAAGCCGTATTTTTCTTGTTTTTTTTAGCAAATAAATAAGACTCAGAGCTCACCTATAACTCTTAATACTTCAACACATTGCAGTTTCGCATCGATCGCGCCATGCCGCCAGCTATTGTAAACACAGAAATTCGTTTGATTTATGAACTCTTAACGGCGTTTTTCATTCTGTCTGCGAAGCAAGGCGGGATTTTCTCATCCTTCTTGTTCGAAATCTTGTTTGGGTGTGAGCAAAATAAATGTTTTTTTTTTTTAAATTATGTTCGAAAATATCTCTAGACTTATCGACTACAAGTCCTATTTAATTTTGTGTCATTGCTAAATGAAAATAAGAAACTGAATGAACCTAACGCTTTCTTATGATTTTCTGTTGCCAATTAAAAAAAAAAAAAATCCAAAACACCAATAAGAATACCTTTGATTTTATCAAACATTTTTATTACTTAATGCCTCACTTATGTCATGAAAATTAATTTGATTAATTTATTTTTTAGCGACAAGAATTACAAAAAAAAAAAAAAAATGCGAATTTTAAAATAGCAACTAGAACTTTGAAAAATTATTTTATGTGGTTTATGTTAAAAAAAGAAGATTAAAGACAAGTCTAATACACGTGTTCCATCTTCAATAATCCACAACTATTTAGCGCTGTTCAAATATAATTTAGATCTTATTTTTAAAGGTAAAATATTCAGTTATTCAGTCTGAAATTGATATTAGAAAACATAATTTCGTCGAGAGGCTGAAGAAATTTTTTTTTAGAGATTTATTTTTCGAATTGGCAACACTTTTTCCCACGACAACTAATTTGAAAGCTTCTTTGATACCTTTGTGATTATTTTGGCCTGCCATTTAACCGTAGGTTAGGTTAGGTTAGATTCAGGGTTACAAAAAACTCGGCACCTTAGTGGGCCCATCGTGATCCCTGGGAGAACCATATTTTAATAGAAGGAAAAACCTAAGCACTTTCCTTCAAGCATTTTATTTCCTTACAGAATTTAAATATCTTCGCTTGGTCGATAAGCCCTACCTCTTCTATGTTGTTAAAGAAGTAATTTCCCAAAACGTTGTACCGAGTACGTGCTATGCCATAACATTCGCACAATATGTGTGTGATGTCTTCCTCGACCCCTATGTCATTGCAGCATCTACACAGATCTGTGTCTGAAAGTCCTAGTCTTTTGGCATGCTTTCTAAGAAGACAGTGGCCAGACAGGATACCTACTGATATTCTCTGGTTTTCCCTGCTAAGTTTTAGAATTCCCTTAGTCCGTCTGTGGTCCGTTTCTGGCCACAAGGCCTGGGACACGCGTGGTGGTCAGTAATGTTCGCCCATCTTCGGGCTGCTTCTTTTAGTATACCTACTACTTTTGATCGTTTCCTTGAAGGTACTCAATGGTGGGTTGACATAAACTTTTTGATTTTTCGTCATTTCCCGCCCTTTTTGCGAATTCGTCGGCGAGTTCATTCCCTTCTATGTTGCAGTGACCTGGGACCCAGCATAAGCTGACTTGGTTCTGTACACAACACATAATGCCTTAAGCTAGGGGTTCCCAATCTTTTTCATACTGCGACTCTCTAGAGAGGTTGAAATATTTTTGCGACGACCTTCTAAAAGCACAGATATGTGAAGCTGATCTCACTGAAGATTCATTAAAGGGTTTTTCAATAAGGACTGGTCGACGTTGAAATATCGTCGTCCCATATTTATGGCAATTTTGCTTGTTCACATACCCGCATTCATCTAAAAATGCACCTCGTCGCTAAAGATGATTTTACGGCGAAATTTGAGATCCTCTTCCAAGCGAACAAATGGCTTTGTCTATGTTCATTAACTTTGAGCTCATGAACTATTTGGATCTAGTACTGGCGTAAGCCCAAGTCCCGATGCAAAATTCGCCAAGTTGGAATCTGCGAAACGCCGATTTCTAATGCACGTCGAATTGACTGCCACGAATTCTCCTGTACACTCTCATGGACCACGGCAATGCTCCCCACGAATCTGGCTGGCAACGTCCCATACCAATTAAAAAACCCTTATTTAATTTTGAGTGCCAGGCAGAGTGACAGCCACGAAGCAAGTCTCACTTGAAATACGGGAAACACAAACGCGCTTAATCTTCGATTATTAGATTTCGCTTCGACCTTGCTCTTCGTATTCGTAAAGAGAAACGACTGCTTTTGTTCGGAGTCTTACAGCAGTGAAAAAATAAAACTCACTAATACCAATATACACAGAGCGAAAAAAGACTACATAAAATCAATAAGATTGCCTTATTGCACTGATTTACCATGAAATCTTATTAAAAGAAGTAAATAATATGAATTTTCCATAGAGAAATCTTAATGGTTTAATGGAGAAAATCTTATTAATCTTTTTAAGAGTTTTTCATATCATTTTTGCATGCGAAATCATATTAAATGATAAAAGTAATATGAAAACCTTATTACTTTTTGGTTTTAAGAAGTCAAGCTTATTAAAAAATTGTGTCTATAAACTTTTAAAAGGAAATCTTCTCAAATCTATAAGACTTCTCTTTAAAATTTTAAAGAGATATCTCATTAATTTTGGGTGGGAATATTAGATTGTATAATAATAATATGAAAACCTTGTTAATATTCGGTTTTGAGAAGACGAACTTATTAAAAGAGCTTGTCTTTAAATGGTAATAAGGAAATATTCTTAAATCAATAAGAATTCCCCTTAGAACTAAAAGTATTCTCATATTTTATAAAAGTGCATATAAACGGTGTATTGCTTTGCCGAACGCATTCGTTTTCAGACTTCATGTCAAAAGCGCGTCTACGTATCGAGGAGTGTAAGTAATTTATTAAATAAGAAAATATTAACTTTGTATTTGTTTTCTTCTTTTAGAATAATTATACTTTTATTATTACTTTTTTTCAGAAAAAATTGTTAATTTTGTCTTTATTGTGTATGTAAAATATGAGAAAAAAAAAATAATAATAAATAAATAAAATATTTTAAAAAGATAATAAGTTTTCCTTATTTTTCCAATCGGTTTTACATATACTTTCAATAAGTTTTTCCTATTGGTGCGAAGAGATTTTCATATACTTTTCAATAAGTTTTCATATTGCTTTAAGAAGCCGTCGTATTGATATGGAATAAGATATCTTGTTAAAAGTATGTGGTTTTCTTATAGAATATTCATAAAGATTTCAATAAGATTTTCTCTATTGTTTTGATATGACTTTCTTCTTGGATGAAAACCATTGAGAAATCTTATAGTTTTCCTTCTACTTTATGTGGTGGTTTTCTCTCTGTGTACTTTCCACAACTGTTTTACGTCATTCAGAATTTGTTTTCAAAAGAAAATAACAAAAAAACATCGTGAAAAGCAATTAATCAGAATAAAAACGTAAATATTGGACATGGACTTCATTTTGAGCAATTGCTATCATCTTATTTCCGTTCTGTTTTATCAAAAACTGATACTTTTCTATAGAGGGAAATTCATAATGATCCTCTAAATTTATATGCGTTTACTGACAGATACGCAATATATTACCTAAATGGGACATGCAAATATAATTATCACTTTACAACTTTGACAGATTCTTCATTTACAAACGTCTTCACAGATGGAACAATTGAGAACGCACTAGAGAGGATGTTATTTCAAAATTTGCGGGTAAAGTCGGCTAGATGGAAACTTTTTCATTGGCGACGCGACGTTCCATTGATCGCTAGATGAAAAACTGACATTTCAGCATTTTCAATCAATTTCCCTGAAATGGATATATTTCTAGCGCAAAATCCTGGAACTGTTAGTTTTTTATATGGTGTTTGACACCTCTAGGGAGGCAAATGGAATGATGCAGTGCAGAATATTATATTGAGAGTATATAAACTGTCAATATAAAAGGTGGTTAATTCGCTGAGCCGTTTGTATGGTACATTGCTCAAATTGACTCAAGGGTTTGCTATGGATCTTTATTTAAATGTGCATGATATTCCTAATTGGAAAAGTACGCTTTATCAGCTGAATGCACTCCAGGTTTTGAAACCAAGTTTGTTATCCAGTTCTTTAGTCATACCACAAAATGTATGACAAAAGAAATTGGTAATTGCAACAATAATCGGTTTAACATTTTGAACAGAATTTGGTTTGAAATACTTGAAAGTGAAAGTAGAATTTTGGAATATCATGTCAATTTTGTATTTCCTAAGAAATTGGAATTCACAACATTGCCAAATTATTTTTAAATAAAATTATATCACACTAAAAATTTTAGTACATACCTTAAACACAATGCTGAGCTATGCTTAAATAAAAACTGTTAAGTTAGTGTATTCCTTAATCCAATTGATTTTCAACGTTGTAGTAGACAATTTTATTGGTAGTTGATAATCCAAATGCGTTGTATACTAACATTCAATGAAAATGACGCAACATAAGCCCTACTGTATCTACGGTTGACACACATATATGAAATATAATTATATACTACTTCAGTTTCTTGTTGTAAACATTTATCTCTAAAATTAGTTTTGTGAGAATATTTGTAAGAAAATGTTGTATTGTAATTTGTTGTCTTTTTAAATATTAGTAACAGTTATTTTGTATTTTTTTCTTTTGACATAAAATATTTACTTATTATTTTTTGATTTCATTCATCTAAAATTAAACACTTTGTATAGAGGACGGTTGATTGAGATGTGTTTTTTTTGCTTCTTCTTAAGTTTTGTTTAAAACTATTTTTTTTTTTTAACAACAATTCGATTTAAAGTTCTAAACTAATCATGGAGCAGTTATAGCACATGTTTATATTACATACGTATATAACATTTCTTATAGTTTTGTTTCTCTCTATGTATATATATATATTTATGTATAATAAAATTTATGACTGCTTTAAAAATATAAATATATTTTATTTTTAATATTAATATGTATGTTTTTATTTATACAACTTATTTTCACAACCACACGAGAGATTCAGAATTTTTGCATTTTGTTATTCAAAGATAGGTAGTAAAAATTTAGTTTGGAGTGTGTGTTATATTTTATACATTTATTACAACTAATTTTGTTATTTTACTCTTATTTATATTCACTTATAAAAAGGTGGATTTGCCTTTGTTGATTTTATTATTGATACGAAATATTTTGATTTTTTTTTCTTGTTATTTTTTACACTAGATATTTTAACACATTTTTTTGGTAACGTAAACTTTCAATTCTTCGTCATGAATAAATATATATATATATCCTTAAATCATTTTGCTTATAAGACACAACCACTGTTATAATATTTGATTTATTTTTTTTTCTCGTTTTTTTATTTATATTTTGATTTGAGACGACTAACGGATTTTGTGATTTAGTTTATAGTTCTTATCGTGTTATGTCATTTATTATTAGTTTCGGATGATAGGCGCGAATCCCCGTTGAATGCTGCAAGAAAAGGAAATAAGAAGAAGATTGAATTTTACGCATTCGTCAGAATTTGAATCGGAATTCGAAATTAGTAGTTAAGCGAAATTATTCAACTTAAAATGAGTCGTAGTGAGCGACTCGAAATATGAAACATAAAAAATAACATAATCAACGAAAGACTTGGGGTACAAAACTAAATTGAGTAAGGATTGTTTGGAAGACTAATACAATTTTAAAATATTTTATCTTCAACATATTTCTAAGAAAATGGAAACCAATTTCCATTGTATTTGGCAACTTAATTTAAATGATTTTTTATTAGTTTACGAGCACAGACAAGGCATAAACAATTCCATCCAAGATGAAGATATTGAAATTAAAGTAAAGTTTAAGGTAACAATACTTTTGAGACAACACTCAAAAATTCAGAGAACTACAATTTTAAAAGGATGAGCTTTAGTGGTTATAGTTGCCTCGAAGGCGGCACTGATACATCTGCATTTGTGTAGCTACTTTTTAAGGAGTTTCAGTACGATTTTTGAAAAATTTGTGCAACTACTCCTATACGCGCGCCAGTGGTTTTGAGATAGTGACGTACTAAACGGAAGAAATCAGTAAGATGGCAGGTGCTTTTGTGAATATTGAGCGAAAGCGACAGAGCCCGGGCAGTAAAATAAAATATGTATGTCTTGGATACAATTTCAGAATTGACGGCTCAGAATTCAGAAGCATGAGCCCTGTCAAAGGTGTATGAAGAAGTTATAATGAGGATGGACACTCTATTCTTTTTGTCTGAATAGCTCTTGCCCTTAGCAGAGTTATTGTTTATTGAACTGCGCCAAGGAAAGTAAATATTTGTTTGTGGGTATTTGCAGAAAATATATTTTGTGGGATACATCCTCTTTCAGAACCTTCATTTCCTTTCCTCTTCGCGCTTACAATTATTTTGTTCAGATAATATTTCAATCCTATATGAGCAATGGGAAAATCTACCAGCTTCGTAATACTTTTCCTATCTAACAGAAGGATGTTCTTCTAGGAATAAGGCTCGATTGACCTTTTGGATTGTGTATATCGGTATTTTTCCCAATAGGCTAGCTGGGGTGGGTCTAGTGAGTCCTCTCTTTAATCAGGTTTAGAGTAATAGATCTTCACGGTTTCATTGCCTTTACCACCTTGGTATAGGTGTGTAGCAGAGGGCTGTATGCATCATCAGCTACATTACGAAAGTAGAAACGCTACTTTCCTAACGCTTCAAGCACAAAAGACCTTACAGGTCGAAGTGCTCTCTCTTTTATCGCCGTGGCGAGTCAGATTGTTAAAAAAAAAGATGTGTATATCCAACCAAGTTTAACATATTTCGGATATGACTGACTAGAGGTACAATATCAGCCCTTAATCATTAAGGTCGAAGAGTCTATTGAATTAGATAAAAGTGCTGAAAGTGCATTTTTACTATCTGAAAAAAATTGAAAAATTGAATTGAAAAAACGTTTATATTGACGCCCCTAATATAGTGACACATTTTGGTTGGGAGACCACAGAACCTAATCCACACCAGGCTTATAGGGCCGTATATTGGTACACCATAGGACTCTTTTATACCTCGAATAATTCCAAAATAGTACGCCCAGCTCAGAACATATAATTTTAGAAATTAAGTTGAGTAGTTTAAGGTATCAGACGAGGCCAGCTGATGGTTTGAAAATTCTAGCTGCAGTTTTATAACAGATCTAGTAGACACCTTTCTCATGACTACATGTAGGGGTGATAGGCAGATGCCAATAAGAACCTTATTTCACTTTCGGAAAATATAAGTTCATTGGAATATATTAGTTTGGAGCCTTTGATAATGATAGATCCAAGGATAATCAGTATTTTTCTCGGTAAGTTCGAAAACACCATCAACGTTTAAGATCTTAAATTATGCTAAACAGGGACAAAACAAAAGAGGACCTTACCTAAAGGAACATTGCCTTACATTTATAGTGCGAAATCCTTTCAACTTCACTGTAAGAACAAAAGAAGAAATTTTATGGGAATTGGGTACCGATACGAACATTTACGGGAGTGGTTCTGAAGGTCTCAAATTAATTTTTTTTTTTGAACGTACTCGCTTCATCTATAATAATAATTGTTGCTCGGTTACACCCTACGATTTTTCTTCGTTAATCTAAATACGCTGCTTGGGCCAACCTAAATTTTAGCACCTCTCCAATTGTTCCCTCCAAACATTAGCTAAATTTTAACTTAGAGTACCTACGCGTTGTGGTCTAAATGTCACAGAAAACAGATGTTCGTTGAAAATAATCTCCTTCAAAAACTCATTGACACGAAAAATATTTTATATTCCTTGCGCTTTTTCCTTGTCTGCTATTCTTTGATTTCAAATACTTCACTTTCTTTAAAGGCATTCCTCGTCGATGTATTCATTACAAGAATTCATCCTTATTTACTTTTCCATAACACACAATAGAAAAACGCAATACTATCTGTCAAAATTAAGAAAATGTTCTTATATTTTGACAGATATGAAGTACAGTCTGAAATGAAAATTTGATTTTTTAGCTGAAGCAGCGTACCGCTAGGGCAAATGGATACACTTAAATTTAGCTCATCTAAATTTTGGAGAGAATTTTTTAAAATTTAGCATAAGGAGCATTTGAGAGAATTTAGCGTCTAATTATTATTATTATACTTTTTGAAATTCTTCTTAGCTTAAGCATTTATATATTTTTTGTTTATAAAAAAAATACCATCAGCGAGATTTCCATTTCCTTTCCTTGGCATCTCCAGGATCCCTATTTTTGTTTCATAAACGCAATAGTTTGCTTCGAAAATGTGTTCTCACTTGAATTTTAAGCCTAGTATCCTGCTTGCGCTAAATTTTAGCGATTGCACTTCTCTCCACAGCCCAAATAAATGCTCACTAAATTCGTTGTACGGGATATAGATGGGACACGCAACGCACCCATATGTAATTGAAACATGTATTTTGATTTTTGTTATTTTTTCACTTTTTTCCTAGTTACTTACATCGATTATCAAGTAGTCAATTCAAAATTTGTTTTGTTTCGCAAATGCCAAAATTTAGCGCAGATTTAATGCACCAGACCAGGGGGTTCCCAATCTTTTTCATACTGCGACTCCCTATAAAGGGTCCGCCATCTATCCGAAGCTACACTCGAAGTTTTGCGCCCTGTTTTCGAAGATCGCATTATCAGCCGCAGAGCTGATGTCGTTTGGCCATCGCGGAGCTGCACCGTTGGACTATTATTTGTGGGGTGCCGTAAAAGATAAGTGTTACGCCGACGTGCCACAGACAATTGACGCTTTAAAGGACAATATTCGTGAAGCCATTGGTGAAATACAGCTGCACACAATCGATAATGTGCTTAAAAATTGGACCGATCGTGTAGGCTACTGCATGGCCAGCCGAGGCAGCCATTTGAATGAAATTATTTTCCACTATTAACCGGAAGGATTGTACTTTCAAATAAAAAAAGAAATTTGAGAAAATATTCAGTAGTTTTTTTTTATAGCATTTTCAAAAAAAAAAAGTTATTTGGCGGACCCTTTATATGTTGTAAGATTTTAGCGACTAAAAGATATGTGAATAGAATTTGATCTTACGAAGATTGATTAAAGGGTTTTTCAATAAGGACGGGTCGATGTTGAAATGGCGTCATCCCATAATATCGAGACTTTGCTTAACATAGCCACTCATCCAAAAATGTGCCACGTCGCTAAAAATGATTTTTCGGTCAAAATTGAGGTCCTTTTCCAAACGCTCCGAAGCCAAGTCAACGAACAAACGCCTTTGTCTATGTTCATTAATTTTGTGCTCCTGGATTAGTTGGAACTTATACGGGCGTAAGCCCACGTCCCGATGCAAAATTCTTCAAGTTGGAATTTTCGAAAGGCCGATTTCTTATGTATGGCGTGGAATTGGCTGCTTCGGGTTCTCCTGTCATGGACCGCGGCAATGATCGCGACGAATCTGGCTGCCAACGACCGACACCAATTGAAAAACCCTTATTTAATTGTGAGTGCCAGTCTGACTTTTGGATTTTCGTACAGAGAAACGTAATGCTTTTCCTTTCTTCGAAGTCTTACAGCAGCGAAAATGTAAAACATGCGACGCCCTTAGGATAGTTAGGGAACCCCTGCTGACCAGACAATTCTTTCGCGAGCTAAGTCAGCGGAGACATTTTCTTAGCCGAGTATAGCAAAATTTTACGTAGTACGTATAACACACAATATTGTTATACTCGACTGACAATTAGTGTATCCCATCTATATGAAAATAAGAATTTAGCGTGCGAAACAGGTCAACAGGATACTGCTTTACTAAACATTTTTGTATGGGAGATTGTTTAGTATTCAATAAGATTAATCATCATCTGTCATCCTATCACCCATTCCTTTTCACTTAGAATTTTACTAAGAAACCTCACTTGAGATTCTACCGTCCGTCAGGCAAGTTCTTTTTCTTTAAATCATTATTATATTGTTTATTATATTGAAATCTTTATACCAACTCATTTTAACTAGTTTTATTTTACCATTTGTTCTCTTTGGAACTGCTTTTTTGCAGCAAGACTTTAGAAAACCCAACGAGCATCGCAATATTGGTGAATATAGCGCGAGCAAGATACTGGGCTTTAGAAACAAATCAGTATTGGGTAGGTATATTTAAAATAAAAAGTTACTAAGTATTAAGAAGAATTTGTATTTCCCAAAACAAGGCTCATTTTAAAAGAAATATGTATATCTGAGCTTGATAAATAATCTACAAGGCAAATTTAAATTTCTAACTAGACATAACATTTTACCGTCGGCATTTTAATATTCTCCTACTAGACAAAGCTATAATAATATTTAGCATGTTGGTTTTTAAAACCTATAGTCAAAAGCTCAACAGATGGGATGTTTTCTTAGAATAAATTAATTGAATCGTCACTGCTTCCAATCGCACCTCATATATAATAAACACAAAAACCAGACCGTGATTTATATTTCACTTGTGTTCTAATAAATAACATAAAATTTCATAAAATTGTATTCCAAAATTCGTCACACATTGAAAGAAAGCAAAAAAAAAAAATTACATCGCACTCGGGCGTATGTGGAACAAATTTTAATATTTTCTCATTTTGTTATTGCAGCCGTCATCCTATTCAAAATGATGGATGTAGGTCCACTTTTATCTACCCCAAACATTATGTATTCCCTCTCTTTGGAGGAATAAATGTCAGAAGAACATTTTTAATGACCCAACACGGCACGTGCCATCTGTACTCGTAAACGCAACTCTTGATTCCGCCAACGCTTAAATACCACAGAAGAGCCATTTTGTTTGTTTAAATTCCCAGCTAACCCTGTACCTTCATAATTTTTTGATTGCTATTCTGCAGTCATTATCAGCACCCCTGACCCATACAATACACCCACCGTGCTTTCAAGTCTCAAGTAAATAACATCAATTAATTGGCAGCATGCCCATAGCTATACTCTGGGTAAAATTACATCAATTTTTTTTTCTGTTGTTTTATATATACCATGCTGGTTGCAAAATGTACACATAAAATAAAAAAATCAATAACTTCCTCAAACTACATATCATCTCAGGTAGACAGACAGGCTCTATCTCTCTTTCTCGCTCGTCGCAATTCTGTCGTCTTACTCTGCGTTATGTGTGCATAGATTTTTTTTTTATTACTCGTAGGAAGCTGCTCGTAAATAGCAAAATGATACTCAAATAAATTATTTAATAAACATTATCAGTTGGGCCATTATTCCATCCATAATCAGCTTACGAGAGGAGAAACCTCAATTCATCAGCATCATCATCATCGACAGCGCCGTGCACACATACAAGCTAGCACAGTATAATGGTTTGAATGGTTTATTCATCATTCCATCCAACATTGGTTGCACTCTCATACAGTTAAAGGCGATAGTGTCACAATCGCAAGTGAGCGAGATGGGTAAGGATGTGCAAGTGAGAGGAAGACGGATGGTTTTTATTCCAAAAAGGATATACACACGAAAACTCGAAAACGATTCAATTTAAAAAGTATCGTTTCTTTTTTTCCAATTCTGATGGATCTTAACTCAAAATCCATTTTCCAACTGAGGTTGGTTATATCTGCGCCAGTAATTGATACACATTCTCATTTTTGTTTGCGCAAAAAAAAAAAGGTTAACAGAGATAAAAGTGCGCGAAGCACACACATGCATCGCAATGCCACCCAAGGAACCAAAAATAGGTGAAGGTCGAACTTTTTAATACATCGCACACAATGGTGTCCTATCATCCTCCAGATTTACCAAAACCCCCGCCCCCCTCCCCGATGTTGCAATAATTAATTGCGACAATTTTATTATACACACCTCGATTTATCCATGTATGCATATTTAAATCGTTATCCATATCCATGGTGGAGTTTTTTTTTCTGTGTGCTTCTTTAATTGATACAATATCCTGCATTAACCAACAATCTCAAGGATTCAATTGCTTTCAGGTATCCACCGCCACATCATTTGTAAAAATTATAAACCACAAGCAATTTTTTCACATTTTTTTTTGCGAATATTTTAATTTGCTTTTTCTTTGAAATTGCGTATAAAATAAATATACATATATCCATTAATTTAAGGAGTGCAAAAATCGAAACTACCAATGGGCCGCGACGATGACAAGAACGTATTTAACACAGTTAACATAATTTTACAGGACAATTAAAAAAGCATTTTTTTTTCATGTCTCACTTGGAACTTGAACTTTTCACGAATTCATTTTATATTTTACATAATTTTCTGTAATTTTTCTTATAAGGATTTCATATTTTTTTTATCACTTTTATTTATTTAATTTTTTTTTCTTTTTTTGTTATTAAAACTTTAAATTTGATGTAAACACAAATGGGGCACAAAAAACGACGACAAAGAGCACTGTTGGGTGTATTTATATATTTTTTGTGACACAAAAATTTAAATAAATCCGTATTGAACGAAAAAACAAGAAAATATTTATACATATAATATTTTTGGTAGAAAAAAAATAAAATAAAACGCGCCGTGCAAAAAATGTTGGTATGTTGCGTATGCATGCGAACCAACTGCGATAGGACACTAGACCATGGCACAACAATGGAGAGAGAGAGACTCTTTTCCACGGGGATGCTGTGTGTACCGTTGTTGTTGAGATGCTGAATAGAACATAGAGGAAATGAATTTTCCAATGTACACATGTGCTGTGATGAGATTTCTCTCATTTTCCGACCGACGAGAGTATATTCAGCGCAATTTCGCGAGGAGATGATATTATATTTTTGGTGTGTTTTTATCTGGTTTCGTGCAGTTTCCTGCAGTTGTATCTCTAAAGGTACAAGATAACACGAGGAAAGCATTTCACTTTTGTATACTCTCTCTCGTTGTAGATATAAAGATATAAATAGGTTACACGATTTGTTGTCGAAATATTGTGCTATTGTGAAATGTATAGAACTCCCTTAAGGGAATTTGGGTGGGGGGCTGGTACGAGGAACGATTGTAATTGAAAGAGAACTGTGTGGTACACTGTACAGAGAGCGAGAGGGAGAGAAAATTAATTTTATGATTTTTAATAGCGCACGATTAAAACATGTTAAAGTGTTATTAAAGAGCTTTTATTGTAAATTTTCTGTTAGCAAATACAATTTTGTAGTTTAATATATTTGCAAGGAGGATTTTCAATTAGATATATTTTGGTTTAGTACTTCAATACGAAAAATATTAAAATGTGTTATTTAATTGTGTGGAATGTTGCTTGCTATATTATTGGGGATGTATATTTTTTTCTGTTTTTTTTTTTATATTTGTTGTTCTGTCGCATTTGTTTTAAATGGAGCATAGATCACTAGAACACGCAGCGTGTCAAAGAAGGAAGAGGTAATAAATTTGCACGTAAATTGACTATGAATTGGAGATATTCGGAACAGGATATACTATCGGGGAGAACTATTTGAATAAGAACATTTTTGAAATGTTGTTTGAAAATGCTGATTAAGTTGCAAACGGCGAGATTTAATCTTCTCAGCGTTTGGTATGTGCTTGGAGAATAATGTCCTTCCAAGCGGAATATTGACGCAGAATTGGCAGAATCTTGCTTAGACGAGTCTCATAAGGAATTAGTGATGTAGTCCGAATTAGATATGATCCCAACCGAAGTAAGCATCATAATCATTTTTAATCTTGGGATGTATTTTGACGGTCAAGTGGATAATGACGTTATATATGGACATTTTTGCCATTTTGACTTCGAAAAAGTTAGCCTGGTCACTAAAAATGATTATTAGTACGGCGGTGGAACGCCGCGGTAAAACGCGCTCTGTTTGACGGAGCCTTTAGAGGCTTTCAGTTCTTGGATCTTCACAATGAAATAATCAATATTCGAAATTCGCTTACATTATGATAGGGGCGTGGCGAGGGTTCGAGCCTTGGGGGGGTGTCCGACTTATTTCAGGAACTAGCCGACTATATAGAAATCATAAAAATCGGCTTAGCGGTTATCGATTTATATCTAACGTCATAGAATTTCACCCCATAGAATTTGTTTTTTGTATTGGAGGTCCCACGCCCCTTTGTCCAATTTTGACCAATTTTCTCAGGAAAAATCCCGTACCTAAGATCTCCTGTAAATTTGCGCTCAATCGATTCGGTGGTCTTTCGGATATAAGATTTTGATACCTAAAGGACTATTTACATGAGAGCAACCAACTATCTCCGGACGAACGAATATTCGCAAGTTTTGACAGTCCGTTCACATGAACACTTTTCTAGGTCGCGGGAGTTCGCGAATTTCAGCCATTATTAAGAAAACAAGTATTAAGAAAATAAGTTTATAAAAAATATAAATAACGAAATTTCGTTTTTCAAACTATTTGCCGCGAACGAAAACACCCTTGCGAATGGTCAAAGTTCGCAATCCACATCAATAAGCCGAGTTCCACAAACTTGGGAATAACATATTCCTTCGAATTTAACCTCAAATTAGAAATGCCGTCCGGTCTTTTTCAAATCGAATCGAAACTCTAAATTTTCAGGATTTCAGTCCGCAAATTCGCTGATGCCGATCGTCGAATCTAAAAAAAAATTAATCTACTCGCAAAATTTTAAGGATTTCAGTCGGCATAGTCACCGATGCCGATCGTCTTTTTTAAAATCGAATCGGAACTAGCTACATTTTTACGAGTTCATGTGGAAACTTTGAAAATGCCGACTTATAGGACTTATATATTTACAAGTTTAAAATCTATATCTAACGAAAATCCAAACCTAAGATCTAATTTTTGAAAATGGCTCGTTGATTTGCCGACTCTTGAACAGCGTAATGAAAATCCAAACTCACTTCTTCTGTTTTAACATTAGGTATGTTCAGACCTAATTTTTGAAAATTGCTCGTTGATTTGCCGACTCTTGAAAAGCGTGGGGGGGTGTCGCGCCCCCCTTCGCTACGCCCCTGAATGACAGGTTGTCTTTTTGCAGAAATTATACCCGTATCATTGGATTATTGAAATGATGTTTGGTACAATTGCGTAGTTTTGCTACATGTTAGGTAAATAATTGGAAAATTAATGAGCAAATATGAAAAATATTTTCACTTTAAGAAATAAGAGCAATGCTATATGCTACAAGAAACTTTATCTGAAATTTGTATTTTTCCGGGGATTGAGCCTTAGATCGGAAACAGTTTCCACAATTACAGAGTCACAATACGTCTCTGAAAAAATTTGGTCGATTTTAAAAATTCTTTCAACATTAGTCAAACTTCTTTAAGTCGAATTTCTCTATTACTCGAAGTTTTACTGAGAACTCTGCGTTTTCAACTTTTCAACTTTTGGCCTTCATCGAAACTCGGAGTTTCTATAACTCGAATTTATTTTCTTTCATTTTGAGAGTTTGACTTATGGAAGTTCCACTGTACCTATACATTCTCTGGATCAATAAAGATTAGTTAGGGAGAGTATGGGAGAGGGGAATCGGCGAATTTCGCCCACTAAAAAACAACCAATACAGTTTACAAAGAGGTATTTATATATATAAATATTTTGCAAGTTTACAAAAATACAAAGATAAAAAAGAGGACAAAATATAAACAAACGTAAGTATGTGATAGCTCAAATGAATTTTAATTTTATTTAAAAGTAAATTAATCAACGAGCGCCGCGTACATAGCTAGTATATGTATTAATGTGATTTACTTTGAAAACAAATCAAGTTCATTGGGCACTCAATAGAAAAAAGAACCATAGAATTTCCCTAATTCCAATTTAAATAAATTAAAATGGGTAAAAATGTATTATAAACTGTCACCAAATTCTTTGATAATATTTATATCTTTTATCCACAGCACGTTTTTATTATAAGATATTATAGCAACATAATATTTCCCGTTTTCCTATATATATTTTGTTTACGATAATCCTCAACTTTTGCTGACAGAACAACAACAAGTCACGTATTTTTTTCTCCTTTTGCGAGACAAACAAATAAATTGTAAACACTGTCTATGACATATGGAAATGGGGAACTCACAAACAATATAGCAACCTGTTCCATCCCATGAGGGAATCCAAGATATTTAGGCTTTTTATAATTCGTGGAAGGTGGTGGTTTTGGTCGGTTTGGGACACTGATTTTCTGCAGAATTAAATAAACAGATACACACACACACACTATATTATGTGATTTCTTCAAGATGAAAATTGGCAATCGTACGAGCGCTTTAATCTTCTTTGAAGTTAGAATAAAAATAAAAACAAATAAGCAAATTATAAAGATATGCAATTGTTAGTTTATAATTTAAATTATAATGCAGCGTGTTCAAAATTGAAATTGTTTTTATTTTAAGTACACTAGAAGATCTGTCAAAATGTGAGTACCTTTAGGTATCTTTATATAAATAGATTCAAACTATTATCAGTTTGCTTTTATATTTTAAAATAAGTTTGGACGACGAATGGCAACCAATAACGCCCAATCTGCAATATTTTGCATGGTTTTGATAAACTGTAGGTAGCAGGCACGAAGCGTCCATATATTGAAGGAAGCAGTGCTTCCGTAAGAATTTCAAAAAAAATATTCATAGCAAAGAAATTATTTATTCGAAATTACAAAAAAAATCCTTTTAATAAATCATATAAATGAAACACTTTTCTCCCCTAAACATACCCTTAACGCATTCGATAACTTGGCACAACTTTTTATTCACTCAATTAACTCAAAGGGTCTGTCTGATATATTGTTTTACTGATAAGAAATTTATTGTTCGTCTCTATTTTTTCAATGAGTTTTTTTCCACAAGGTGACATTTTATTTAAAACTAGCTGACCCGGCAAACGTTGTTCTGCCTAAAATAGTTATTTTAAATATTTCAAGATTTATTTTGATATTTTTGTTCAATTATTTAGGAATGAAAAAGAAAAAATGAATAGCTTCAGTGGTTCAGCGGCCATTATCGGACTTACATACGCACCAACGTTTTTATATAGGTAATGTAATATAACTGTACCCGCCCGGCTTTGCCCGTGCACATAAGTTGTATTGCTTAGGTCTTAGATAATAATGTTCTATCGTAAAATGCGAAAAATGAGAATAAATCGATTTTCTGGAATTTTATTTCTGCGTAAACCTGAAATACAGCAATACGAACAAAACAAAAAAATAATCATGAGAATCGCCCCAGCGCAGCGGTTATCGAGTTACAACGTCATCGATTTTCACCCCATAGAAGATCTTTTTTGTATGGTAGGTGCCACGCCCCTTTGTCTAATGTTGACCAATTTTCAGAGAAGCACTTCTGGGCCAATACCTAAGATTGTCTGTAAATTTGAGTTCAATCGGTTCGGCGGTTTTGTAGATGGGTCAATATTTCAAAACATTAATATTTTGGACCTCGAAATGGACATTTACTAAAATAATCAAATTTAATATTTTTTTGGTTACTCTGTATTTAAGAAAAATTATTAAATATTTTAAGCCAATGGGCCACCAAATTTTGTTAATTTTAAATAATTTTTTTCACGGGAATGACAGAACTCACATGGAAATGACAAAATCGTATCTTGGTAACGGCAAGACATTTTCGGTTTTTTTATTTACACTTTTGCGAGGCGCCATGATAAGCACAGATGACCTTTTATATCAATTTGAAATAAAAAGTGAAAATATTTGAACATTTTTTGCAATATGATTGAGCATGTCATTTCCGTGCCCATATTGTCATTACCGTGTATGCCACGGGAACCATGGAAATGACGACATGGAAATGACATCGAAAGGTATTTCTCTAAAATAAAACCAAACTTTACTGAATATTTTCCTAAAAACGCATACAATTAATTAAGTACATAAAAAAGGCATGCTTTGGGAAAAATATTTGATTTAATTATTACATTATTACATTCAAAAACACTAACCACGGTAATGACAACTTTGGATAACGAAAACATGAAACGCCTTAACCACATGAAAGAAAAATTACTTCTGATTTATATATGGGCTTATTGCGAAATGTTCCAAAAACAATCAATATGTCCCGTTATTAATGTGAAATCCGCCGCCTAGTTTGCGGCCGTTAATTCAAGTTTTTTTAATATTTACTTTTTGTCACGAGAATGACAATTTTTTTGGGGACAATCATTAAATACCTTCCACGTAATTTTTTAAATTTCCTTAAAACAAATTGACTGGGCCCCAGTCCTCATTGTCCTTTCTTCTTCAAGGCTTCATCAATAAAAATTGCAAACCGGCTTACATTTTACAAATAAAATACATTTGTTGAATGAAGGTACAACTTAGGACATGCCATGGTAATGACATTTTGGGTGTTTAAGTTAAAATTTCGGCATTACTATGCATTTTTATTTTTATTTTTTTATGTGTACATGTTAAAAGAGTTTCTGCAGAAGCGTGTCTCAGTCGAATATTTAAAATAAATAATGTTTTTTAGCCTATAAGTGCCTGACCGCAAAATATTAATATTTTAAAATATTGACCCAGATATAAGATTTCGAATGTTTTTTTGTATGGAATGTGCCACTCCCCTTTTGTCCAATTTTGACCAATCTTAACAGGTGCACTTCTGAAACAATACCTAAAATTATCTGTAAATTTGAGCTCAATCGATTCAGTGGCTTTCGAGATATAAGATTTTTTTTTGTATGGGAGGTGCCACGCCCGTTTGTCCAATTATTATTTTTTTTTAAACCCGTACTGAGAAAATACCTTTCCAACAGAGTATTAATCATCAAAATCGGTTCGGCCAATCTCGAGTTATGGGATTACATCGCTTCGAACACTTTCTTTTATACATATAGATTCTTCAATCAAAGTCCTGCGATGTTCAATATTGTCTAAATCAAGTTAATAAATTTAAAAACAGTATTTCAAATCTACTTGAATCAACAAATTTCGATTCTTTTTGGACAAAATTGAATGCAAACGAGAATTTGGTAATTTCTATAGCAATAGGCGTTTGAATGATACAAAACTTTCCTTAACCCATTAAGTACCCATTGAAAATTTAGAACTTTTGTAAATTTTGTAAAGTCTACTTTTTTTACTTTTTTCCTCGGTCAAATTTTTGAAAATTGCTAAAAATGGCCACGTTCCAATGACCGCTAGTCGTCTAGCACATAATATCCTTGTTGAAGGAACGCTGGTGCTAGAGATCTAGCGCCAGCGGCAAAGTGACATTAGAACCAATTTGAGTTCGTATTATTTTATTTTCATGAGAGTCAAAAATGTATTTGGTGCCATAACGCCGCATATTTATTATTACACTATACTTTAAATAAATAAATACAATCTATATTAATTACATAGAAGTTGGAATTCCCATTTTACACAAAATTGGAAATATTTGACTTCTGCACTTTCACTTTTATTTTGACAGTTCGTTATTTTTTCCCAGAAAAGGATATTTCACAAAATGTGCTTTTTTTTGTATGCAGTTTGACATGTCGCTAGTCATCTAGCGGTCAATGGAACGCGGCCAATGACTATTTTAGCCACTTTTTCCTCCTCTATATACAAAATTTTTTTGAGATCATCTCATTCAAAAAATCATAAAAAATATTGGCGAAGAGATTTTTGATAATTGTAAAGCTGTAAAAACAAGACGCTCAATATTATTCTGCAATATTTGATATTGCACAATATTATTGTTCGTCTGTAGACAATATTGCAAGGTTGTGCAATATATTGTAGAAAATCAAAATGCTTTTGATATTTATTGCGCAATTTAGAAAAATTGTATCGTCTGTGGGTAATATTGCACCATATTTGTTCATTTATGTTTCAAGTGTCGATAAAGAAATTATTGGGAAAAATATTGCACCGTCTGGTGCCCAGCCAATAATACTGTGCAATATATTTCACAATAATATTGAGCGTCTAGGGGCAGCTTTAGCGATAATATTGCGTGTGTCCTATCATCACTTGCTTATTGAATTAGCATGAGAACTGGCTTATATTATATTTTCAACAAGGAAATAATATTTTTTTCTATAGGTATGTATTGTATATGTTTTTATTTATATTCTAGCTAGCTGACCCGCCCGACCCTTGAAAAGCAAACAGACAGTATGATATAAAATAGACATATTTTTGACGTTTACTCAGTTTAAAAAAAAAAAAAACTAATTGTAGGTACGTCTTGTTAAAACGAAACAACTTATTATCATTGTGTCAGCATGTTGTGTATCTATAACGCTTCTTAGATGTGCGCCCACGGTTACCACCCCGAAGCAGAGCAGCAAGTGAAATTGAAAACATTTGGTCTTAAATTTGTTCGCATTTGACATTTTCTTTCAGAAAACGTTAAATTTGTATTTCTTCTGAAGGAGTCGGCCGATTAAAATAAAATAAAAAGTAATTGCTACTCACTTAAGCCCCAAGATTTGAGAATATGAACACGGCTAAATTAAGACCTAGACACCCTAGGCCCAGCTTCTCGCAATCATTCGTTTGTGTGAATTTATATTTTTGGGAGGAATGGAAGGGACCTACAATTTTATGCCGAATGCGAACGGCTGAATTGAGAAGCTTTTTCAGGACATTCATACTCCCTCGGATGTGTGTCAGACGTTCGCGAGAGGTGATGCAGTAGAAAAAAAACCTTAAGATGTAATCTGTATTTTTCCGGGGATCGAACTTGGGAGTTGTTACTGCCCTCGCACAGTAGTCCAGCAAACTAACAACTGCTATACTGCGCCCATAACATGGCTAAATTGATTCAGAATTTAGTCCTGATTCAGATTATATAGTACAGTGCAGTTCACTTGTTTAGACGCACAAGAGTTACAGAAAGGTACATTCATACTCTATAAAAAAAACATTATTTCAAACTTGATGATAAACCCTTAACGGCAGTTACTCATTTTTTCCTATACCATGCAAAAACGTATGAATTTTTTTGGTTCACTTGAATAGACGCACCGGTTAAATTGGTTAGTTAAGAACAAGTGCTCGACAAAGAGCAGTGAAACGTTAATTTGAAAGTATGACAACTATTATTTTATGTTAATTTTATTAAAATAGGCTGGACAAATATAGTGAATTTGGCTAAAAGGCAAAAGTTAAAGCTTACCTCTCGTAGAGCTTTTCAAAACTCGAAAAGGCTCATAAAATTGCTCGAATTGAACACTTGATATGAAACTTTGTAAAAAAAAAAAGGATATCTTATGGAAACAACTACAAAGAAATGATCGTAAACGTTTTAACACCACAAAACAAGAGGAAAATTCAAAGACTAGTGTCTTATGACCCTCAATTTACAAACAAAATTATGGAGTTTGGTGTGTTTTTTTGTAACAAATCCACTCGAGTTGTGTTGTTGTCTATGCTCTAACGTGACCATTTATTTTTTGGCAAAAAGCGGCGGGTTTTTTGAAGCTAAAAGCGGGTTTGTTTTTGGCGGGTTTGGCGGGTTTTCCAAAAGTATATTCTGACCTGAAAAATGTTCGCGCAAAATAGTAGAAACAGTTTATTTCACGTATTGTCACGTAAAATAGAATATAATTCTTTAAAAATAAACGTTATCAGTTTTTTTAATACATATACGGCTTCCAAATCTGGCGTAAGCGTTACATATTTTTGAATTTTTGGATTTTTCGACATCTCTCTTTATCTTTATAAATTTTACCGCAGTATTTACAGCGAATGTCAATGAATAACATTGGTTGTTTCTTTGACGCATTTGTCATGACATTTGCATTTTTCGGGCACTTATGCCAACTGAAGTTGTCCATCATGGTTGTTAATTTATTTTTTTTTTTTTAATTTTTAATTAAAAAAATCTTCAAAAGTAGTGAAAAAAGGACTATAGAAAATTCTTAAGAGAATTAAATTCCGATTTTTATCAAAAAGCGGGAAAATGGTTGTGGTGGCGGGTGGAGGGTTTTTAGGTAAAAAAGAGGGTAAAACCCGCCAAAAGCGGGTGAAATGGTCACATTGTCTATACCCAAAGTTAATAAAACTAAAAAAAAAAAAACACCGCCTAATCAAGCATGCAAGCAACCCACGCCTTGAATTTGCAAGGTCTCACATGGCATGGGATATGAACATTTAAGTGGTCTCAAGAAAAGTCAACTTTTAGAATAAAAAGGAGATTAACTTGGATGATCCTGCAACTACAGCTATCTTTCTTTCATGATCTGCTGAAAGAAAATATATTTTGAACCGTTATCATTCGAAACTAGGGGTAGTTATGGTATGGGGTGGAATTTCATACTTCGTCGCTTTTAAATGGAAATCGTTGTCAATAAAATGACTACTATTTCTTGCAAAACTTTTTTGGAAGCAGCTTTTCCCGCAATAAAGGACCTTTGTGGACCTATTCCATGGATATTCCAGAAGGATAACGTGTCTATACACAATTTACGCCTTGTTAAAGAAAGAATTGCCAGTGAAAACATTAAAATATTATTTAAAATGTTGCCCCGTGAAATTTATTGGGCCAACAATCAGTATCAACGCAATCAAGAGCTGATTGTGATGTGGCGATTAAAGCTTCTTGGGGGAATATATCCTTGAATTACCTTAAAAGTTCATTATGGCCCTTTGAAGAATAGAATTTTTAAGATTATATCCAATGGTACTGCCACACACATTATTAAAATAACAGAAAATTGATTAAAATAAAAAAAAAATAAAAATATCGCACACAAATTTGGTGTTTTGTTGTTTTTCGACTTTTTTACAGGTGCGTCTATTCAAGCGAACCAAAAAAATGCATACGTTTTTGCATGTTAAGAAAAAAAAAATAACGAAACAAAAAGTCCATCATCAAGTTTGAAATTATGTTTGTTTTATAGTGTATGAATGTATCTTTCTGCCAAGTAATTTTTTTTTCTTTTTGTTCCACGTAATACTTACGAAAAAAAAAAAAACAAGAAATAAAACTTAGCTCTTGTGCGTCTAAACAAGTGAACCGCACTGTATATACTTTAAGGGGTCTTCAGCGACTCCTTTTTGGCGTTACAAATGTAATGACAAAGTGAATTGTATTGCGTAGCTCTTAGATAATAAAAATAAAATGCGAAAAAGAATAAATCGATTGTCTGGAATTGTCTTTCTGCCTTAACCTGAAATACAGCAACACGAACATAACAAAAAAGAATCATGAAAATCGGTTATCGAGTTATAACGTCGCGTCATCGAGCTTTACGCCGTAGAAGATGTTTCTTTTTGTGTGAGATGTGGCTGGCTCCTTGTCCAATTTTGTTTTGCCTATGTCCTAAATCTAAAATACAGCAATACGAACAAATCATTAGAAGACAATTTAGTTATTGCTTCGCCTTGAAACTGAAGACCTGACGCAACAAATGAATTTTGTTCATCATAAAAATAAAAAAGCCCAATTAGTAACCCCAATCAGCGTATTTCCATATGTACATCTGTTTACGGATTACACAGAAGTTCCCCCCAATAAACAAGTGAAAAACACCAATCGAATGATATTAAAGTTTTATGTCCGTCTTTTTGAATTTCAATTTAATGCTTGCCTTCGGTGTAAACGGTAACGTAACATCCCAAAATTAGAGCACAAATTACAAAGTCAATAAAATCTATTATGCTCCAGAATAATAATAAAAAATATGTACCTTCTTCGCTTCTGCTCCCTCAAATGATGGTGAAAATCAAATAAGAAGCAAGACGAAGAAGAAGATTAAGTTGAAGCAGAAAAAAAAAACAAAACGAAAAATGTCAGTCAGGCAACTCAAACTAAACAAATCGAGCACGTTCTTGGGAAAAACTTTTTAATAGACGTGACGAAGCTCAAGCGACGACGCTACCTGCAAACCAAATGTGCAAAACAAAATGTTATCCTGAATTTACATTAGCCAAGTGAGGTGAATTCGTGCATGCAATAAAGGATATATTGTTTTATTTGCTTGCTAGTCACTCGCACCCGCATCCACAGCCACACCATAATGGGAGAAGAAAAACTCTCCATTCCACAAGGTGTAGTTTTTTTTTTTGTAAGGATGCAGATAGGAATTTATTCAAGAAAATCAATACAGGTACAAATTATCATCGAAAATGCTATACCACTTTATTTAGTAGGTACATTCTCGTCCACCAATCCTTGAAATGAAATATCATCCGTCAGTCGCCCCACTCACCGAAAATAAAGGCTGAAATCTACCCCAGTATCTCCATTAAAGTCATTCCCTTGTGAAAAGTCATTGGTGTAGAAAAATGTTGGACTTTTCCGAAATCATAACGAAATTTCGTAAAATGTTCTATACCAGATATGTAGTAGGTACTGGGTGACTACCACTCGTACATGCACATTGTATCTATGTTTTGAAGGTTGAGCAGTGTTGTTGCTCTTGTATATGGATGGATGGATGGATGGATGGGTGTTGAATGCTTCGTTTAGTTTTCTTATTTGAAAAGCATTAAAAATCAGAAAAGCAAGTGGTACGTCTAGCAGAACAACCCATTCTTCCATGCCCCTGACCCTTTTTATTACGTTTTCTTTTTTTGGTTGGCAGAAGGACACTGACACAAAATTTATGCTGAAAAGTTTCAACTTTCCAAAATTTAATTTACAAAGATTTCATGGCGGCTGTCAAACGTCTTCTAATTTTCCATTCTATTCTTATTCGCCCCATTGTATATAAGTACATATATTTATTATAGAACTCAATGTGTCAGTGAACACAACAGCATTTCGCCGCAATCACAACTTTATTTATGAGTCAGAATTGATCCATAGATACAAACAAAATTATCGCTAACTGACGACATTAACTTAATTGTTCGGCTTTTCTTTCTTCTCCAAATTTTTCTTTTAAACTAAATTTTAAGTTTTTTTTTTCAAGCATTGTAATAAATTAGTTGCACCCACGTATAGTTCTATTTTTGCGCGTGGACAGTGGGTATTTTGTTGTTGAAGAAATCATGGAGAACTCTTTCGCATTCTATCCAAAATACGAAAAAAAAAAAACAAATAAAATTTGAAATCAAAGAACAAACAAAAATTAATTCCGTAAACTCAAGGGCGGTGATACATCCACTCTGTGTCAAAGTCTTTTGTTGCTGCGGTTGTTAAATTAATTTAATTCGTTGAGGAATGTTTTTGCTCCTTTTCGGTGAAATTTGACCCGAAACAACTGACTTATAATTTTTTTTTTAACGAATTTCCCCCTGGAAAGTGTGTTTTGATAGATGAGCACAGGTAGGCTTTAAGATGTCATACCGTTAATTTTGCCAGATTTAAATTTATCGTTGGCAAGCAAACAGAAAGGCGGCTGCAAAAATGGTCCCCTCAAAATCGATTGAATAGTATAAAACAAAAACCCCATTAGTGCGAATTTAATTGGTTCGAATAAAACCGAGAAGATAAATATACAAAACAAGTTCGTAAATTTCGTTTCGATTTTTTAAATGAACGTACACAAATAGCAAAACACTAAAAGTAAATAAAATGAAATAAGTGCATAATTATTTAAGTAAATATACAATTCGATAATGTATTTGGTATAGCTTCGATGAGAGGTGAGACGTTAGAGGTTTCTGCGTTTATTTGTTTTTTTTTAATATTTTTTTTTTTGTTTAATTATTATTTATTTTAAATGCCAAACGATAGCCATGGGCTTACATTTGTAGTTTTATTTTCGATATTGTTATGGTTCATATGCAGTCACATTTGAATGACGTTGGCGTTGCTAATAGAGTCCGCACTCCAAATTAGCCAGATGGAGCCTACGCGTTGTCGGAAGTGAACAATTGTACATCTACTTTATTCTTTAGATTTTAGATTTCAGTAGTTCATGTTCTATAAGTTTGTTTGAAATTTAAAATTAATATTATTCCTTTCCCAACTTTCTTCAATAAAAGACCTAAATATTATTTCTTTAATCTTACTGCGCCTTTTGACTGAAATAATAGGTTATGGGCCCAGTCAAGCCATAATAGATTAAAGATAACATTAGTAGATATCTATTGATCGAAAGAATAGAAATAAAAAATTTTTTTTTTTCTGAAATTGGGAAGTCGTCGCGGTATAGACATGGAAGAGAAAAAGTCAACGCAGATTGCATTGCTAAATGGTAAAAATTACCAAACATGGAAATTTAAGCTGGAGCTGCTGTTGAACAAAGAAGGAGTTTGGGACGTAATTGAAAGGGAGATCCCGGAAGTGCAGTCAGATTCGTGGAAAGCCAAGAATTGCAAGGCAAAGACCACGATAGGACTCCTAGTGGAAGATTCCCTGATTATAACCCTGAAGCCACTGAGATACGCGAGGGAGTACTGGAAGACTTTGGAAAACACCTACGAGAAGGCTTCATTGGTCAATAAAGTGTTTCTCCTGAAAAAATTGTGCCGTATGCAGCTAGGAGGCAACACCATGGAGTCACACATCGGTGAAATGCTGAGTCTAGTGGATCAATTGAGATGTATGGGAGAAGAACTCAAGGAACAATTAGTCGTAGCTCTCATCTTGGGTAGCTTACCAGAAAGCTATGACACGTTAATAACAGCTCTGGAGATTCCCCCTGAGGCAGAATTGTCAACTTTGATGGTGAAAGAAAAATTAGTTCAAGAATTCAAGAGAAAAACAGAAAATTTGTTCAATGATTCTGATCAACATGCTCTGAAGACTAATTTTGCAAGCTACAAGAAATCGAAAGAAGATAAGTTCTCCAACGCCCAAACCAAGAAATCAAATTTAAAATGCCATGGCTGTGGGAAAAGAGGTCACTTCAAAAGTGAATGCAGGAACATTCAGAATCCAACGAAACAAGCAAAGATGATTCAAAATTGTTTGAAAGTTTCGAAAATGAGAAAAGGATGGTTTGTTGACTCAGGCGCCACAAACCATATGTGCTGCGACCGCAAAATATTCAACAAAATGCAAGAGCTTGATGGGGAGGACGTAGTTGTAGCAGATGGACGATATGTCAAGACAAAAGGAATTGGAAACGTATCAATAGTATGTCGAAGTGAACTGGGTGAACAACATGTATTCAACTTACAGAATGTGTCATTCGTTCCGGAACTTGACAGTAACCTTGTGTCAGTTACCAAATTGAATGAAGATGGTTATGAATTATCATTCACGAAGAAAGTCTGCAAAATTTCTCAAAAAGGATCTGGAACCTACACGATAACTTCAAAGAATGGATTATTTGAAATCTTTCCAATGCAACAAGTGAAATTTGTATCTAAAGAAAAGGTTCAGTCAGACTGTATTCATATGTGGCATCGACGTCTCGGTCACAGGGATATTGAAACCGTGAAACACATTGAATCAAATAATGCTGCTGAAGGAATTCATGTCAAAAGTTGTAATTGTCAGATTTCTACAACATGTGCTGTTTGTCTTGGAGGAAAGATGCCTAAGCAAAAGTTTCCGAAGAAATCACTTAGCAGATCAACTGCAGTATTGGAACTTGTTCATTCTGATTTGATGGGACCTATGGATGATTCAACTCCATCTGGAAACAGATATGTTTTATCGATTATTGACGATTATAGTCGATTCAACACTATATATTTCATGCAGACGAAAGACGAGACTACTTCAAGAATCAAGGAATTCATTGCTATGATGGAAAATAGATTCAACAAGAGTTTGAAGACTTTTCGCTCTGATGGAGGCGGTGAGTTTGTTTGCGGAAATTTGAAGCAGTTCTTCAAGGCAAAAGGAATCACTCACGAGATCACTGTTCCATACAACCCACAACAGAATGGTGTCGCAGAACGTCGCAATCGATACTTGATGGAAATGACAAGATGTAATCTGCTGGAATCCAAATTGACAAAGCGTTATTGGGCAGAAGCTATGAATGCAGCCAACTATACACAAAACCGTTTACCAATGAGATGCATCAACAACAAAAGTCCGTTTGAGTTATGGTATGGTAATGGTAGGAAGCCAAATCTCAATTACTTCAAGGTATTTGGTTGTAAAGCATACATTCATGTTCCAAAACAGCTGAGGAAGAAATTGGATCCCAAATGCAAGGAAGTCACATTTGTTGGTTACTGCGAAAATTCAAAAGGATATCGGTTCTTGGACAAGGATTCTGGAAAAATTATCATCAGTAGGGATGCTCAGTTCGATGAGAGTTGTCAAAAGCCGACATTGACTGGTGAACCTGTCAAAACTGTTAGCGTCGATATAACTTTTGGCGATACTCAAGAAGATGCTATTGAAGACAATACTGATACTACTGACAACGGGATTTCAGAAATGTCACAAGAAGTTTCTCATGAAGCTGGCTCAATTCAAGTAGAAGCATCTACACCAGATAATACCATTCAACAAGAAGAAGTGAATGAAGATACTTTGAGAAGATCTGCACGTCAAAGCAATAAACCTGACAGATACGTTGCTGGTAAAGTAGAAACTGTTTTGAAGGCAGAACCTGACAGTTACAAGGAAGCTATGAACAGGAAAGATTACGACTGCTGGTTTCAAGGTATGAATGAAGAATTTAGTGCTATCGAGAACAACAATACCTGGGAACTTGTGAAGTTACCACCTGGACGAAAAGCAATAGGAAGCAAATGGGTATTTAAGTTGAAAACTGATTCAAGTGGGAACGTTCAGCGTTACAAAGCAAGGCTCGTTGCAAAAGGTTTCACCCAGAAATTTGGTGATGATTATGACGAGGTTTTCGCTCCTGTTTTGAAGCCAACTGTTTTTAGAGCTCTTTTAGCAGTTGCATCATCACGAGATATGAAAATTGTACATGTGGATGTAAAGAATGCTTTTCTGAAAGGAGAATTGACAAATGAAATTTTCATGAAGCAGCCAGAAGGATTTGTAATCAAAGGAAAAGAAGATTTTGTCTATAAACTGAAACGCAGTTTGTATGGATTGAAACAATCTGCGCGCTGTTGGAATGAGAAGGTTAATGAAGTTATCAATGCTATTGGTTTCAGAAGGGGAGACGCAGATCCTTGCTTGTATAGCAAAACAGAAGGGGAAGATGTACTATTTATTTTGCTATATGTAGACGATATGCTGATTGCTTCTAGAGATGAATCTAAGATCAATCGAACAATAGCTGAAATTGAGAAGCACTTTAGTCTCACTAATTTGGGAGAAGTAAAAACTTACTTGGGAATTCAAGTTGAAAGAGACAATCAAGGGATTTATTCTATTCATCAAGGAAGTTACATTTCAAAGATCCTTAAGGAGTATAAGATGACTGATGCGAAGACGTCAAAAATTCCTATGGATCCTGGTTTCATAAAGGATTTGAATGCTCAGGACGTCAAGCTTCCAAATAATTTTGAATATAGAAGAATTATTGGATCTCTTCTTTATTTATCTGTGAATACCCGCCCGGATATTGCAGTGGCAGTGTCAATTCTTGGAAGAAAAGTCAGTGAACCTAATCTAAGAGACATTTTAGAAGCCAAAAGAATTTTGAAGTACTTACATCATACTCAACATTTGAAAATGAAGCTTGGTGGAAAGGAGGAATTAGATTTGGTAGCTTTTGTAGACGCAGATTGGGCAGGTGATACCAAAACTCGCCGATCCACTACAGGATTTCTATTCTTCCTTGGAAGTGGAGTTATATCTTGGGCTAGTCGAAGGCAAAACCACATCACTTTGTCTTCAACAGAAGCCGAATATGTCGCATTATCAGAAGCATGCAGTGAGTTAAAATGGATTAACATGCTCAAAAGGGATTTGAAGTTGGAGGTAGATGCTGTAACTGTATATGAAGATAACCAAAGCTGCATCGCTCTAGCAAATGAATTTAAACTCAACCCACGTACAAAACACATTGAGGTGAAATACCACCATGTGAAGGAGATGGTCGAGAAGAACGAGATAATATTAAAATATTGTCCAACTTCTGAGATGATAGCTGATATGATGACGAAGCCGTTAGAACGAGTGAAGCTATCATATTTTTCAAGACTTACTTTTGAAGTAGATGACATTGAGAAGGGGTGTCGGAAGTGAACAATTGTACATCTACTTTATTCTTTAGATTTTAGATTTCAGTAGTTCATGTTCTATAAGTTTGTTTGAAATTTAAAATTAATATTATTCCTTTCCCAACTT
The DNA here is from genome assembly GCA_955612985.1 of Cheilosia scutellata. Taxonomy (NCBI): domain Eukaryota; kingdom Metazoa; phylum Arthropoda; class Insecta; order Diptera; family Syrphidae; genus Cheilosia; species Cheilosia scutellata. Next base: position 5,472,484 of record OY015312.1, read on the forward strand.
TCTTCAATAAAAGACCTAAATATTATTTCTTTAATCTTACTGCGCCTTTTGACTGAAATAATACGCGTTACATAATGTGGTAACGTAATTGGGAATACGAATGACTGGTGGTAAAAAACAACATTTCCAACAAAACCAAACCACTCAAGAAGTAAGAGTATATCCGATTGCGGACTTTTCGTAAGTTGCATTGATGAGTTATCAAACTGTGAAGATTGCCTGATGATCAGGTTATCCTCTATAAAATACTCCAATCGAAAGTGGTAACAAATAAAATATGATATTTGCTTTATTATAATTCAAAAAAGTTTAAGTGACTTAGATCTTACTTAGATGGCGCTACATACGGGGTGGACCTGGGCCTCAACCAACACCCTTCTCCAGGTAACCCAATCTTTGGCTAACCGTCTCCTGTTGCGCACTCCAAGTTGGTTGAGGTCCCCTTCCACTTGTGCACTTGTGCGCGCCACCTAGGGCGAAGTCTTATCCTCTGCTGCGTTGTCTCTCCGGGTTGGAGTCGAAGACTGTTCGTTCCGGAGCATGTAGGGTTCGATGTTAAATCTCCTCCCCCAAAGCCCGCCAACGCAAACGGGACCGAAAATCACTTGAAAAATGTTGCGACCATGAAAATCTTCATCCGCCTTTATTAACGTCCATGCTTGCACCAGAGCAAGACTTGGATAATGAGGGTCTTATATAGAGACTCCTTATAGTGTTTCTTGACAAGGCCTTACTAGTTAGTTGACTTACCTTAGGCTAAAGAAACGTCGGTTGGCAAATATAAAGCTTCGTTTAATTTCTGCTGTGGTATCATTATCAGAGTTTAAAGCACAGCCGAGGTAGACAAAGTCTCTAACCACCTCAAAGTGTGGTGAGGTTTATATAGTGAAGTATAGTTTAAGTAAAGTGAATGATATAGTTAATACATCGCAACATAACTACCTTTTTTTGGTTCCGTTCCCATAAGGACAAAACAGAACCTTATTGCCTTCGTTACGATGTCTGTCCGTCAGTTCCGAACTCACTAAGCCAATTTTGTACTTAGGCCTATCTAAAAAAAAACTAATTGACGTAGAAGGCTGATATTTGCACATAACATCAGGTATAACGTATACCCCTAGTTAAATACCAATGATAGCGATATATTGACTGGTTTTGGAGTAATTAGTAATGTGGTGAAAAAATAATGTTCCTTCATACAAAAAACTGTGTAATTTTGAACGTAGGTCTATCAAATCAAAGAACCACACAAAACACACTAACGTTTTCAAGACACCAACTCTGACCAAGTATACGGATACTCGCACTTTGCCGATTTTTTTGAAATACCCGCCATTCGTCCCAAAAATAGAAACTCACACAAACGAATGGTTGCGAGAAGCTAGGCCTAGGGTGTCTACCGCCTGTTGCGCCGCCTATTTATTTTTATTTTGTTTACCTGCCATTCTAGCTGTATTCATTCATTACCTTAGATACTATCTGTACAAATTGGCGATTGCCCGCAGGAACTCTCCGAACGCGACTTTAATTCTCGGAGCGACTTTTAAGGATTTGGAGCCAGGGAGTTCTCCTGATTTTGGGTTTTTACAAATCCCACGTTTATGTCATATGAACTTTTTTTTATTTGGTAACGAATGAAACAAATAACCATGAAGGGTAAATAATACCCTTTAGACTTTTAGAACAACTACGAAAATTCTAATATCGCAATATATGCAAGAGGACTTGATCTCTGTCTGAGTAAAGCTCAGTCGATAATTACATGCTTTCATTTAAAGTCTTCGGTAAACTTGGGAACACATACCACTCCCAAACTTTGTCCACAATCAATTTCAAAGACGCAATTTAATTGCTCTTTTTGACGATGGCTTGACCAAACTACATTTATTTTATTTATTAGTTCTGTCAGTCCCTTCTAAAGGCGAATTACTGAAAGCCTAGCCCATCAATGAACGTATATGTACCTCCCACATATATGTACTGTACATATACATTGACACTGGATCCATTTTTCCATTCGATTTGTCCTTTACAATTCAATGAATCCTCCTATGGGCTCTTGGCAATCCTTCTTCGTAGAATTACGTCTCACCCTTGATGTGGACTGCGGGCGGAGAGGGCGGTGAAATCCATATTTTCCTCCTTGCTTTCATGCCTGGAGTACCAAAATCTACTCATACACAAACAAACGTGCGTATAAGGTGCTCTGGTCGTTCTGAATGGGTTCCAAGTCACGTACCTACTTTGTGAAAACACCAACCGAACGTGATTGATTTCTTCACCAACTAAACCCCTTCCCTATATATGTGCTACCTCAAAGACTCCACAAACACTGGATATTGGATTTCTGTTAGGCGAATACGTCCACTTGCAGCTCACTACAATATTCGGCAAACAAATTTATTAACTCGGCTCAGAATTTAAACCAATGATGGGTGTCAGTATGTGTGCAGGGGGGGAGCCTAATTTACTTGTACAGCCAAATCAATGATTAATTTAATACAAAACGCTCCTGACAAATACGTAACTGTAAGTAATTTCCCAATACCAATCAATTGGAATTAGGCAAACGTTCCGTATAATGAAATCAACTACACACTCCATACCCCGTGTCAGGGTGTCTGTATGCCTGTATTAGTGAAATGCTACATATTTCGTATCCATTCAGCAAAATTGTGGTCGTTAAGTCAATGGCTTGCATCATGGCAGACTGAGCCGTAAAGGTGAAGTTAGAATGTGATTTTGTTAGGGACAAAAACAGACTAACAAGCCAACCAACACCACCACCCACCCACTCCCTAATCAAATTCGTTCAGCATACACCTATATGGGTGATACGAAAGCCAGATCTGCAAAACCAACTCATTTAGAGTGCTCATGCTCAACCCCCAGGCGCCCAGCTACCACACTGCCTGCAGATTAGAGCAAGCGCCTGAGTTTAGTGGCAGCCACCACAGCCTGCTTAGCCAGGGTCAATTTGTGAAACTCGGAATCCGAACACCTGCTGCTCCTAATCCCATTATTTATTTTCGTTGATTGGGGTAAAATGTTGTTGTGGTCTGCGGATTTTATGTTTTTGTATAATGCGAACGCCTGCACACAACACTCCCATCCGGTGAAGGTTAATTCGTCGCCACATTCAATGTAGGAACAACTATATGCGAGTTGTTAAAGCTAAATGGCTGGTATTGTTTAAAACCACTAAACAGGTATTTATCCCATTACCGAAATAGCTGCCATTATGAAATGTGATTCATCCTTGTAACGCAACTCCCGGTATCTACTCGAATGTATTAAACGAGTTTCGAAAATTGATACTTCGACCTAGTTTTGAAGAGCGGTAATTGGATATTGGACACAGTGAATGATATTGGCCGGGGGTGGTCAAAAGGTAGTGATGCGAATTGTGTATGAAAACACAAGCCTTCTTAACGTTGCTAGCTTACATGTCTACCAACTACTGGAATTTGGTTTGGTAACAACAATTGTTTGTGTATGAAAAAAAGGAGACTAATAATGAATATTAAATAAATAGCGTAACAGGTCCGTAGGACTATCAAAATTGGAGAAAAGGGCGTAGCACCGCCCATACAAAAAACATCTTCTATTGGGTGAAACTCGATGACGTTATAACTCGATAACCGCTGAGCCGATTTTCATGATTCTTTTTTTTTTTTGTTCGTATTGCTGTATTTTAGGTTTATCTATGCAGAAAGAAAATTCCAGAAAATCGATTTTTCTCATTTTTCGCATTTTACGAAAGAACATTAGCCGTTTTTTATTATCAGTTATGATCTATATAGATCATCGATTTACATGCACTTACAACAACAACATGTGATCCTGCTTTTCATCGAGATCACGAAATATGATCTGAAAATTAGTTCAACTATTTCTCGTTGTTGTTTCGTGGCGTTGTTTATTTCATTCACTCAATGTTGGTGTCCCTGTAAATTATAGACACACAGTAATGTTGCCAGACCAAAATATGAAACACAATTAACAACACAAAAAATCAATTAGCATTTTTTCTAATTCGAATAAGTTACTATTCCTACTTTCGAGATGTTTTGTTTCGCTATATAGCACAGAAATATAAATGGAAATATTAGCAGTACAATACGGTTAATTATGATGCATATTTGAACATAACATTTGAACATAGTTTCCCCCAAAAAATATTGAATGCTAAATGTACGCAGATTAATATCCATATGGTAACACCACGACACAACAAGCGAAATGTCAAACTCAAATATGAGCAAGTGCAATGGAGAAATCATCGCATTGTGACGTCACATTGTACCGTGTGGCTGCAAGATGGCTGGTGGCAATACGAAATTTGTCATAATTGGTATTATCTAAGAAGATAGAATAAGAAGAAGAAGAAGAAGAAGAAGAAGAAAGAAGAAGGTGTTTCTGTGAAAGTTAGATCAAAATTGGACAAAGGAGCAGGAGCAGCAAGAGTAGTATGTAGTACCTACCGTATAAAAAAATATACATTTTAAATCCTATTTCTGGACACCCATGGGAGCTAAAGTGGGTGGGATTGGAAAACGGGCCATGGGCATTGGCACCATCCTTACAACAAACATTGCCTGATTGATGCATTTTACAAAACCTGGCGGGACTGGACAGAAGGGCGTGACACCTCTCATAACAAAAAAAAAAATACTTTTCAAACGTTATTCATCGACAGTCATGGGGAAAAAAATTGTTTAGACCAGCGGTTCCCAATCTTTTTCGGTCGCGGAGCACTTTTCTGGAGAGAAATTCCTGGCGGAGCACTTCGTTGTCCGTACATATCCCATTTTTCGTAGTTAAGGAAAACGCAATTATTAATTTACAAAAAATGTAAAATTCCCGATTCCAAAACTTATAAAAATTACCAATATTTAGTGGAATCCTTTATTTTTTTAAACAGTAGTCAATCTTTCTGAAGAAAAATCCGGCATCTTATAAATAAATGAATATAAATTTGGCGCAGCAGGTCTGTATAGGCACCTTAGGACTAGGTTCTCACAACCATTTGTTTTGTGAGTTTTTATTTTTGGGACGAATTATGCCGAGTCATGCCGGCTGATTTGAGAAGCCTTTTCAGGAAAGTTAGAGTCTCGGATGTTTGTTAGACGTTCGCGAGAGGGTGATGGAATCTGTGTGTTTCCGGGGATCGAACCTATAGGACCCCTCGCACAGTAGTGCAGCACACTGACCAGACCTCCTTAATGTTTTCGAAAAGCTCTTCAGCATATTTCTTGATTTTTTTGCTTTTAATGATCTTTCGATGTCGGCCCACTAGTTTCCAATTGGGTTCAAATCGGGACTTTGAGCGGGTCATTCCAAAACATTAATTTTGTTATCTGTAAGCTATTGCTTCACTCTCCGTGGAGTATGCTAAGGATCGTTGTAGTGTTGTAAAATCATATGTTACTGGTATGTTACTGCAATTCTTTGATTGGAAGACGCCTTACATACACTTTTCCATTGGATCCAAATAAATTAAACTTGCATTTGGTACTCCAAAGAACTTTTGTCCAAAATTTTTATGGTTTTTGTAAGTGGAGTCTTTCGAAATTCCGGCTCTTCCTTAGATTTTTGTTGACATAATGTGTTTTCTGTGGAATATGCATCTACGAGGATTTTGTTCTACGACACAGCGCCAAGGCAGTGAGTTCTGATGGAGTTTAGATGCAATAATCTCCCTAATTTTTATGGACATTAAAAATGGATTGACTCTACTTGTCTGGCAATCATCTCTTTGGAGTAGTTTTGAGTCCAATGTCCTTTCTTTTGCGGTTCTCAAAACTTCTAGTATTTCCTCGAAAACAAGCTTCGTAGAACAACCAAATCTCTTCGCTATCAACGCCATGGATTCGTTTCCATTTTGATAGCTCTGAAGCTCTGGAGTAGGTACACGGTTTAATTTTACGCATTTTTGTACTGTGTAGTTTCAGAAGCACAAAATTAGCTAGTCCGATGGAATTTTCATATTTTTTCCCATCTTTCCGCGGAGCACTTGGATTTTCATGGCGGAGCACGAAGTGCTCCGCGGAGCACACTTTGGGAAACTCGGGTCTAGACAATACAATTCGTGGGCACACGTCCGGGGAAATATCGGTCGAAGCACACGGAGTACAGAATCAGTCTGGACACATCGTTTAAAAAAATGATATGAAAATGTAAGAGCAGGCAAAACAACGTTTGCCGGGTCCGCTAGTCACAAATAAAATTTACGTAAACCTACCTTTCATTTCGGCATTGCATCTCTCCTTTGTTTTGTCTGTCATCAGGATCTCTGATATGTACATAATTTCCAATTTCCCGATTGTCATCTTATTCTTATATCCACATATTATCCTTTTGGGTTAATCCTAGACGACCTTCCATGCATTTCCTATAATTATTTCCAATGTACATTTTTTTGTGAATCAAAATCTCCATTAGAAACAAAAACAAATCGTGAACAAAACTACGCCCTTCTTTGACTTTAAACAGGCATTCAAATTTAGGAATAAATCAGCGCAGCCTTCTTGTTAAAAAAATAAAACTAAAAATTAAGTTTCAGCATGTTTTTCAAAAGTGATTGGTCATTATTTTTACAAAATAACAAGTAGATACAAATTTGTAATGGTTGCAAAAGTGCGCTCAAAACACTGAAGCAGCATTTTGAAAGACATTTACAATACTAATTATTACGTCTATTTATATTTCTAACAAATAAAACATATACATATGTATCTACATATACTATTTGAAAGAAGGCAAATAATAATAAAAATAAAAATAAAAATAAAAGAATGCATTGTGTCTGCGGTCCGCAATAATTATGTTAGTTTATTTTCGGAACTAGTATACCTACCTACATATTCCTTGTGTCTTTAGATTTTTACAATGGTCGCCATCGCCATCGCCACACAGTTCTATCCTGTTGTCGGTGTTTTACGATTGACAAGTGGTTTATTGTTTTTAAAATATAATTTTATTTTTGCTTTTAAATTGGTTGGTACATATATATACACTACACATAGTGCGTAATATGCATGAGAGGATAACGAATGGGAATTTCAAATGTTACAAAGTGTGACTGTTGCTATGAATAAAATAAAAATTTGTTGCTTCAGGTCGTGCTTTAAGAATATGTAGGTATACACATTTTAATGGTATAATTAAATTTAAGTATACTATGTTAATGGATTTACAACCTTACAAATGCCAGCACGGTTCTTCGGGATTTTTTTTAATCAGTTTCTGAAATTGTTTAAATTAATGAAGTCGAAATACAGGTCCTGCAATAGAATAGGTACGCAAAAATGGTTCTCTTTGATAAGAGTATTTCTTTTTTCCCCACTAAAAAATTAGGACCAATGGCAGTTGGTGTTGTAATAGATAGAAAACCCAACTTACTGGAAGTAAATGGACACGAGGCATTTTGTGTTAAATAAAACTTTTTCGGAAAATCTGGGGTAGGTACTTCTACGGGAATTCTTTGGATCGATTCTGAACATTGAACAGATTAGTGACAGTCGATAAAAATGGGATTCTTGTTCCAATGTCATTGCAGAGCAGGCGAGATAAGCCTTATTACTGATTTATATCAATCCCTAAACGAGTTTTATTTTTTTCCTTCGTTCGAAATCAATGAACATTATCTAAAAATTGGAATGCTTCACCACAAGTAATGGAAATGTGTTTATTCTAAAAAATTGGAAGGAAGGGTGGAATTGGCTATGTTTAGGTACTAATATAAACTATGTATTAGAAAATAATAATTGTTATACATGCATGATGCGCTCTAGAGTTTAGGAAATGACTCCTGGGTCCTACGATGATGGCAAAAATAGCGTCTTTGTGAATGGGGACGAAGATGCTGCCGCCAAATAGTACTGAAGTCGGATGAAATAGCTTAAACAGTCAACATAGTGTTGTCAATATTATTCCCGCAAATCGAAATACATATAGATATGTAGGAATTTATAATAAGGAAACATATTGCTGCATATTGTTGTGGTTCTTTTTTTTTTAATTACTTCTCCCGGGAAAGGCGAACCTATAACGCTTCAACAGCGCTCCGAGATGCTTGCAGATGTATGTTAGTTCTGCACTTAAATTGCTGCAAATTGTAGTCTTCAGGAAATATATCCCCAGGAAGCGAGTTTCAGAGTTTGATTGTCCTGTAACAGAAGGAGTTTTGGAAAATTGATGTCCTCGCGGTTGTCAGGTGGAACTTATAATAAGGAAACATATTGCTGCAGCTAGTCAGGTTAGGTTAGGTAGCAATTATCCATTATAAATACGGAGTAATTCACTTAGACCAAATAAGATCCATTGTGATACCACAACCAGAGTCGGTTATCAGCAAGCTTTCCGAAAAAGCTGGTACTCTCCTAGAGTTTGCTTTCTAATCGAGGATAGCGCTGGGCAGTTACATAGTGAGTGAAAGGGTGTTTCCTCCTCCTCGTCATCCATGCAACTGCGATAAAAGTCATTAGCGGTGACTCCAAACCTTGCGGCATGTCTTCCTATTCCTATAGTACACAGTGGCTGGTTAGTACTCCGTAAAAAGCTCCGATGTGTGTTCTACTGCCGTTTAACAGGATCTTTGCTCTGCGTCGACTTATCCGTGACCAGGTCTGTTTTGCTTTGTTACAGGTGTCAGGATCCCGCCATCTCTCGTAAGCCCATTGCAGTGCTAGTGTGGAGATGTTGTATCTGTTGAAGCGTGGTTTCCAGTGGTGCGGTTGGAGTTGTTGAGTTGAGGGCACTAGTCATACAAACACATGCTGCTCTTTGGATTCTGTTAATTAGGGAGAGGTAACTTACGACTCCGTATACATTAGTATCCGTCTGACTACTGCTGTATAGAACCAGTGCATTATTTTCGGACTGATGATCCATCTGAGGCCCAAGATCCTATTGCAGGATTAAAGTGCAGTAGCGGCCTTCTTAATACGTTCATGCAGGTTTAGTTTCCAGTTCAGTTTTCAATTTTTATCCTGAACCAGACCTAAGAAGTTGGCGCTGTCAGAGAAGCTGAGGCGGATTCCCTTTAATTTAGGTGGATCGATTTGAGGAATTCGGTGCTTCTTCGTGAATAGCACTAGCTCTGTTTTACCCGGGTTTATATCCAGGCCGCATTTGTTAACCCATTTGGCCACTATTCCGATGGCCGATTCGATCAAGTCCCGTATAGTGTTGGAAGGTATTTCCCAGTAAATAAAATGGCGATATCATCTGAATTGGCTATAACTTTACAGTAGTTTTTCTCCAGGGTTATCAGTATTTCATTCACTGTTAGCAGCCATAGCTGCGGTGAAAGTACTCCACCCTGCGGAGTGCCGCACTGCTGCACTGACCTTCTCAGTTTGCAGTAGCCAAGTTCTATATTTATAACCCTGTTTAACAACAAGTGCGTTAATAATAGCTCTCGGTTCTATATTGTTGAAAGTCCCTTCGATGACTAGGAAGGCTACCATTGTAAATTCCTTGACGGCTATAGCGATTTTTTCATGGTGCCGACAATGGAGTGCAGAGCTGTCTCTATACCGACCGCTGCACTTACAGTAGGTTTGTTGGGATTTCGAGAGAGTTCCTGCTTTGATGTTGTGGCGAATTCTAAAGATCTATCAGCCTCTCTAGTGTTTCCAATAGAAAAGATGATAGGCTAATAGGCCTGAAGTCCTTTGGAGTGTTGTGAGAGGCTTTTTCGCGTCTTGGACTCTTAGTTAAAATATATCTTAAAAATAAAATAAATTGTTGGCGCAAACGATGTGGGGCCTCCATTTCTTTGGGATTTACTTTTATACAAATTTCATCTATTCATGCTGTTTTTCAAACTTCAAAAAGGTTATGTATAAATCATCATTGCAGCAAATGCAAAACTCGGAGCTCTTCTACCTATCGACATAATGCCAAGTACGTTGTAAAATGTTGTTTCGATACAAATGCTTCCAATTACAATTGATTGCCCAAAACGAATCTTTTCAACTCAGTGAAATGCTTCTTCTCTTCCAAAGAGGTATTTACCACCTACATACAATATAATGTAGGTAGATGCATTAATCTCGACTCCATGCGAATTTTTCTTCCCAATGAGATCTTCCGGTATAATCGCACAATATACCTACCACGCGTAACTCCTGCTCGCAGATAACTTTGAAAAGAAAAAGTTTCTCTCTCTATTATCTGAACGTCGAGACGACGACCCAACCACCTCAAAGTCAATTTGGCAAGAAGGAGCCGCGCGCCACATCACATTTCACATACACTTTCAATTAATATCCTCATTTCGTCGAACGCTCTATGGAAACGAGGCGAATTTTGTTTTTTCATACTGTTATGGCACGTCATAGAGAAATTCCATCCACTTTGCCAAATGCCACGACGCAAGAAATTTGAAAAATTGCAAAAATGAAAATTCCATCGCCTAATATTGCACACATTTCATTACGCACTTAAAAACTTCGGCCCTAAATAAATTATACTGGATATTTTGAAAATACGCCATTTTGCTAATATACCGCGATATCAACGAAGCAAAGCCAAAGTTTTAGTATAATAATTACAATGCCTTCGACCGGTCCTTGTTGGGGATAGCAGCAGCGCGCAAAGAGAGACGTCGGTTAACTTTTAAATCAACAAGATGGCGACGGCGGCGGTGAGTGTTGTGCTCTTATATAAGAAAACTTTTTTTTTTTATAATGCTGTTTAGTGAGCGCTTTGTTTCTTCTTTTTTTTTCGTATTAAAGGTGTTCCTTGTAACACCCGCGCCATTCATCGTTGTGCTTATAGAATGAAGCTCAGTTGGGGTGAAGAAGACTTTAATCTTGAAATTGTTTCGTCCTCTTAGAATGCTTGTGAAGAGATGGGGCCAAAGGTATGGCAGTGGCAGAAGAAAAGCAAAACAAAGAAAGAAAAGTGTTCCCCATGTCCTTCGCTACGTTAGCTCTCGAGAAAGTCGTTAAAAGTTTTTGCCTCCTGCAGTGATTTATTTTCGTTTTTTTTTTTCTGTTCGCTTATTTCTGGACAACTCATCGTTGTTCGTGCTAACATTAAGGTGCATTTCATTTCAGGACACTCTGGTCGCACACAATGAAAAAGCATTATCTTTAATTTGAAAATTAATTTGAAACAAAAAAAAAACATTCGGATTTAGCGTGGTTGATGGTAAATTACCGTCAATATTGGGTCTGAGGTGCTAATGTGACATTTTCATTGGTAGCAGTTTTCCCAAATAGGACAAAGTCCCACTTGCGACTTGATTTGTATTTATAACTACATAATTTTTAATACTTTCGCCTTCGAATTGTTATTGGGTGGGCAGGTGCTAGATTAATTTCTCTAATGAGATTTTTTTAACTTTTTTTATTTTGCCATGTGAAAGCATTCCCGAGGTAGGTATGTAATGTATTTTAACCATTTAATTTTAACCAATTAATTTTAACCCTGCCATCCAGAGAGGTATATTGTGCTGAAATTTATTTCTTAACACAAGTAGGGGCTGAAGCTCTTTATAAACTTAATATACTCTTCTGGGTTCCGTGTTTCATATCTGCTGTGAGTTTATAGACGTTTTTCGCGAGTACTCTGCATTTGCACATCAGAGCATTCACGGTGTACCTCTTCCATGTCGAAAAGGGTTACACAGAAAAAGTTGGCCCATCTCACCGTATGCAAATATTATTCCGTAAAGATTACCATTACAGTCCAAGTTTTGATTTGATACCACAAGAATTCGACGGTTCGGATGAGTTCATATATGCAGATACATTCTGCACGTTGCCATGTCATAAGGCCATATTCGAACGTATGGCCTTATGTCACTTTGCAAAACGTCATAACACCATATTTTTTTGCGACATAGGGCCATATTTCCATCATGCATTGAGGGCTTTATTTTGGTCAGTTCAAGTTAAATTTTTAAAGATTTGAATCATAAGTCCACAATAAATAAACAGTGGAATAAATATGGAATTCAGCCCCCCCTGCTTGGGTTCACTGCTATGCTACGGGATATAGGTGCACGGTTGGGTATATGCAAAGTTTCTTTAAATTCACGCAAAACCTGAAAATGAAAATGACGTCAAAGTGACATAAGACCATAATGGCCGAAATAGGTATGACTGCCTTCATTGTGAAACATATGATGTCATGGCGGGTAAGAGACGGGAAAACAAGGGATGCCAAATTTTTGTCAACGGCAGTATAACCATAGGGAACCATACATTTAACCGGAAAATGTAGGCCGTTTTCACAAAAGACAAGAAACTCAATCACGAAATTTCGAAATAAAGGGGTAAACAACAGACCGGATAAGAAAAGAAATTAACACTTCCCAGATGCATGGAAATATACAGTTGACGAATAATATTATAATTATTTAAATCATCCTCGGCCTAACTTTTCAAAAAAACTCATTGGTTTTTTTTTTTGCGACGAATAGAAAGGACCTACAATTTTATGCCGAGTCCGATCTGCTGAAGTGAGAAGTTTTTCTATTACACATACTCTCGGGCGTTTGTTAGATTTAATGTGTGTTAAGACACATCGCTTAGTAGTCCAGCACACTAACCACTGAACCACAGCCGGTGTTGTTAGGACTCTTTTTTCATTTTCCCACGAAACGTGGTCATTTTTCCCTTTTTTCTCTTTTCACCGAACTTAAATTCCCACCAAATTCCCACGATACATTATATTATATCGAAAGAAAATCACATTGGCCGCGCATCGGTAACAACAGAAAATATTATTTCAGCCTCCGCGTTCGAGTGGGGAAGAGTCAAAGCTATTATTAATAACTTTCCTAAATTAGGAAACAATAATAGGTCTGTTCCTTTACTTTTGTAGTAAAAATGGAAAAGACTGTCAAAATGGCTATGATGGTGGGGATAAATTTTCTCTCAAAGAGAAAAACTTACGACAACGTTAGGGAACGCTTTTGTAGTAATCATGAAAAATAACAGATGCATTTTGTTTTCCCATAAATTGCATGTGAGTATGAATCCAAGTATGTGGAAGAGTTTGAAGTGATTGAACTAAAATCCTTCGAGAAGAAATAAAAGCTACATAATTTTTCCACCTTCTGATACCATTTTTACACCAATTTGTTTATCATATCGCAGGAAATCAAAAGACAAATGCAAATAGTCGTTACCTACACCCATTTCAAATCAAATTTCAAATCATCTGTCAATTTTCAGGCGATGACAGTTGTTTCAATTCTTACTCAAAGAAATTTGTTGGGTAAAAACTACTAAGATTCGCAATGGAGGGGTAATATATTGCTCTCTCGATGCCGCTCTCTTTTACGAATGTTTCAAGTTAGGGAACGACATTGAGTAAAAATGCGTAAGAATTCGTAAGAATTAGTAAAAATTCGTAAGATTTAAAAATAAAGGAACAGACCTAATATGTCATCAAAATTTCTCATCTGACAAATCTCGAACCACATTTCATCAATAGGCAAATTTTGGAGGGACTTCTTTCTATCTTCGTTCAGAAGAATAGCGACGTTCTGAAATTCTTCGCTTGCTTCGTTTGACGTTTTTGGATCAACTTTCTTTAAAATTTCTGAAATAGAAAAACTTGTAACATTAAATGCCACTTTTGGGTCAAGAAATTCAAGTTTTGCAACAGCATCATCATCAAAGGGTAGGCGAGTAACCAATTCAACGATGGCAGTCTTATAAAAACTGAGACAGTTTTTCTTAACCTCCAATTTACCATCAGCAAATAAAGGAGTACTGACAGAGTTGGGATTTTCACTACAGATTATGTCAGTTTAGGGAAATAAAAAAAGAAAATAAGAAAATAAATAAGAGTGTCTTTTTTTTCTAAACATGAAAATATTTAATTTAATCGTAGGGTGACTATTTTTTTTATTCTTAATGAAACTAGCAAATTATGAACAAAAATTGACCAAATAGTAAAATCCCATTTTTTTGTAATATGGGGTGAAAAATCCCTTTGACCCTTTTAGCTTATTTTAGGTGAGATAAATCCCCCGATCTGGTATCACTGAAAGGCAACGTAGGTCCAGCTTCTCACATAATATCTACATTATAGAACAAAATACATTTTTGATGCTCATGAAGATAAAGTAATAAAAATTCAAACTGGTTCCATTCCAATGTCACTTTGTCCCTGTCGCTAGTGGTCTAGTTACATGCGCTGCCGTTGCGCTGTTAGATTGTTCTTGTACTAGAATTTTTTGTTAAAAGGCTGTTTCATTTATTTAAGCTGATAATTGTTGTGAATTGGAATAGTTTTGATGAAATTTCGCTTGGCTTTAATATTTGTCTTGTCAGTTTCATGAAATTCCTACGATATTGCCGCTTTTTCCCTTTATCCCACGGAAGGCTTTTCGGACATCGAACGGACATCCCACGATATAACAACACTCACAGCGACCACCGAAAATTGTGTGTTAAGGTGCTAGTACACGGAATGTTGCAAACGTATGTAGCTCTGACATCAACAGAAAGTGCACAAAGAGAGCTTGTACTCAAAATTGGACAAAGGGGCGTGGCACCTCCCATAGAAAAAAAATTCACTGGAAAACCACCAAATTGATTTAAGCTCAAACTTAAATAAATAAATAAATAAAAGCTCAAACTTACAGATAATATTAGTTATTGTCCCTGGTGTGCTTCTTTGAAGATTGATCAAAATCGGACAAAGGGGCGTGGCACCGTCCATACAAAAGAGCATTCAAAATTTCAAAGTCGTATACCTCGAAAACCACCAAATCGATTGAGCTCCAACTTATAGACAATCTTAGGTATTGGCCGTGGAGTGTTGCTTTGATGATTGGTCAAAATTGGACAAAGGGGCACGGCACTTCACATACAAAAAAAAAACATTCAAAATCGTATACCTCCTATACAAAAAACATCTTCTATGGGGTGACACTCGATGACGTTATATCTCGATAACCGCTTGGCCGATTTTCATTATTCTTTTTTGTTTTGTTCGTAATGCTCTATTTCATGTTTAGACAGAAAGAAAATTCCAGTAAATCAACTTATTCTCATTTCTTGCATTTATTATCTAAGACCTAAACTATACAATTCCTGTGCACGGGCAAAGCCGCGGGTACAGCTTCTTCGACAGTCTTGGAATTGGAAGCTAAAGTTTTTAAAATTTGTAACATTGATATGAATAATACATTTTCTTGAAAATCAAGAATATTATCTAGGCAATACGATTTCTGGAAAAACAAAAAAATGTTTTGTACCACAGAGCATTACAATAAAAACTGTTTATCTATTTAACTATTTTGCACTACGAAGTATGCACGGACTACGCTAGTTAAAAATAAAATTTGCGCTCAGTAAACTTCCTGTATTTCAATATATTTTCACAGAAACATCAAATCAGCCTTTTATTTTCCAGGCTTTTATTTTTGTTCCTTTGTCTTCCGGGCGTTTCATAACAGGCAATAATACCTCATTAGGGTATAAAATTGTATCCAGTATCCTGATCCTGACTCAGGATCAGTCCTGACACTCCTATGTATGTCTGGCAGAGAAAAATTAACATGATGAAGATCAGTATCCAAATTACATTTTGGGCGACCGTACGTCCGCTAAATTGGTTTTTTGACTAGCATATAAGAAAGACTGCGATGCTTCGATAGAATCTTCGCAGATTTTCAGCAAAGATCAAAGGGCACGGTAGTGCCCCAGCCAAGTTCTCTAGTAAAGGCACTTCCCTTTTTTACAGGAACAAACTCAGGCTGTTTTCGACCCGACCCCCCTCTAACTTTGGAACCGATTGAGCCAAAAACTTCAAACTTGAAACATATAGATATCAAATTCACTAAAAAGGTCCACCTCGCCAAATTTTATCTCAATAGCATTAGTGGTTCTCAACATAAAAAACTTCAAAAATCGCAAAAACCGTAACTGACTCACTCACTCACTCACTTAGATGATCATCAAAATTATGAAGCACTTCCGGCCATCCTAGAATCGTGCAATTTGGCAGAATACTACATCCTATACGCTGGGAAAAGTACAAAATTTCCATTCAGGGGGCGTGGTATCCGCCCACTTTTGAAAATCGGTTATTATTTATTTGGGCCACTTCCAATTGCCGTCGAATGTTGAAATTCGGTAGAGCTGTAGAACTTGCAGTCTACAGAAAGAAAAAAATCAAACATTTTATATTCTCCCTGTAGTGACCTATGCTTAGAACATGAACACATAAGGTTACCATACGTCAGGATTTAACCTGATGCGTCAGGCTTTTAAAGTCTCTGTCAGGCTCAGGCCAGGCCTCACGCTTTGTCAGGCTTTTTAATTTTTTGTTGATTTATTTACATCAATTTAATTTTAACGAAAAACAAAATCATCATAAATGTTAAATTGTTGCTGAATGCATCAAATTATTGATGCAAATGCTACTAGAGCATTTTGAATGGTTTCATTTAGCTTGGTTCAGTAAAAGAGACAATATCTACTATTAAAGAAATGTCTTCAGTCACATATGCGGCAATTCAATTCCCAATTTATTGTATACACAACCTACTATTCGATATGCCACGTCTTACGTAAGTCACAAAATAATGGTCATTATAATTCAAATAATGATTTAACGATTTTTTGTGGATGCAATAAATTGTCAAAAGATATGGATTCTTTTGATTCTTGAAAGTATAGTACATATTTTTAAAAGAATACCAAATAACACTTAATTTTTTTTTTTTTGAAAAAAACATTGGATATGAAAAAACATTTTGAATATTGCAAAACCAATCCCACGTTAATAAAAAAAAGTAATAAGGTGCTACAGAATAAAGTACCTAATAAGGTATTAGGTATATATCTGTGATTATTCTTTATCCTAAAAGTACGTTTCAGACATTGAATTTCAATCATTAGATTTTAATTAGATTAATCGAAATTCAAGAAAACAGGAACGACGTGAGAACCAGGTTAAACAGGCACCATAATAGGGTTTTCCCGATCCGGATCGATTTGAAACTAAAAATCATCTTCTTAAAATGTCTAGAAAATTCTGAGGAAACATGTTGCATTTGAAAGGGTTTTATTTAATCGCAAGACTGCTGTAAAGGAAATATTTAACGCAATAAATGTTACTTCGGGAACTAAGAAAAAATGGAAGGGATGTAGTGACCTATGCTTAGAACATGATCACACAAGTCAATTACGTGCCAAAGAGTAACATCTGTTGCCTCTCTATAAAAGAGCTTGATCCGCATTTCTGCGGTCAGTCGTTTCTGAGATGTGGAGCTTAGCATATCTAGTTGCTGCCGAGCACCGGTCATTACACTCCCCTCAGGAGGCGTGGTATCCGCGCGAAAAAAACGAAAAACTTGCCAAGTAAACCTATCAATTTTTGTTTAAAATTTAACCTTCTTAAACTAAGAACTTGGCGTACGTTTAGATCTTATTACTTTTAGTGGCTGACTAGATACGCACCTAATTTTTGCTATTCTATATAAGAGAACTTGGGTCTTTTTTTTTAAATTTATGTTTTTTATGTGATATGTATTTCTCCATACCAAGTAATAGCAAACTTTACAAACCTGATTGATTGATTTTGATGTTTTGATGGAGATGCAATGTCCGCCATCTGATACTTTTCTTCGCATATGCTTTTGTGTGGTTGTTATTTGACAGGGATTATGTTCAAGGGACATTCTTATAGAATAATAATAATGTTTTATCGAATCTTAAGAAAACAAATTGTTTGTTGTCTTCCATTCTCCATTGATTGCATAATGATTATTGTGTATGGCGATCCGATACTTTTTAAGAAGCTTCACTTCTATGTTCTATCACATATACGGACCTCCTAGCGCCCATTTTTATACCCTCCACAGGAAGGTATATTCACTTTGTCATTACATTTGTAACGCCAAGAAGGATTCACCGGAGACCCTATAAAGTATATATATTCTGAATCAGGATCACATTCTAAATCGATTTAGCCATGTCCGTCTGTCTGTCTGTCCGTCTGTCTGTCTGTCTGTCTGTCTGTCTGTCCGTCTGTTGAAAGCACGATAGCGTCCAAACGAATTGACCTAGGGGAATGAAATTTTGTGAGAGAACTTATTTTTACCGTCGTCAGGTTGGTATTGAAAATGGGCTATGTCGGTCAAGTAGTTCTGGTACCTCCCATACAAAACCACTATTAGACCCATGTGTATCTACGTCTGTTGAAATCACGATAGCGTCCAAACGAATCGACTTAGTCAACTGAAATTTTGTGAGAGATCTTATTTTTACGGTCCTCAGGTTGGTATTGAAAATGGGCTATGTCGGTCAGGTAGTTCTGGTACCTCCCATACAAAACCACTATTAGACCCATGTGTCTCTACGTCTGTTGAAATCACAATAGCGTCCAAACGAATCGACTTAGGCGACTGAAATTTTGTGAAAGATCTTATTTTTACGGTCCTCAGATTGGTATTAAAAATGGGCTATGTCGGTCAGGTAGTTCTGGTACCTCATATACCAAACCTATATGGCATGGCAAACATTTTGCATGACTTTTATGCAGTGGAGGGTATCAAAGCATCGGCCAAGCCGATGATAACACTTTTACTTGTTTTTTTTTTCATTGTACATAGGTGGAACCACGAAGCAACAGCTAGTAAATATTGGTATACTATTATCCCATTTTTGTGTCAATAATGAAAATATTTCAATTGAAAAACTAACTATAGACATAAATCTGCAAACTAACAACCAACTGATGGCAAATATATTTAAAAAGCCATTAATTTCCATATCAGAATTCGCTCTAAATAAAGACGCATTTCAGAGTTAAACAAAAAATCAAAACACGTTCTTTGCCACATATTGCCATTTAAATTCAAATATCAATATAGATGACTTCATAATAACTCATCCGATTGTACAATAATTCAAACATGTATACGGGCATTTTTCTAATCCCTATTATATTGCTTCACAACTTTTGAATAGATATGTAAATATATACAAATAAAGAATTTCAATAGATTGGAAACTTCTTTCAAGTATAGCATACACATTAGGGTGTGTCACTTTAGTATGGCGAAAAAAAAAGATGTCAATTGTTTAATCTAATACCTGCCAAAAGTTGAATTGGGATCTTAGGCTTCAGAATATGTATATATAAAAAAAAGTTGCGATTAGTATGAACTTTTGGCTACCTCAAACCAGCTGAAGTTTCGGAAAAAATGTTTTTTAGTATACTTTGTTGGTTTATTTTTCAAATAATGTATAATGTCAATTTTTGTAAAAAAAAATAATTGAAATCGTTAAATAGAAATTGCTTTTAGGAAATAAAACGAAAAACATGGATATAGCTTAATGTACTCAGGAATTGCCTATGACGACAATCTACATCAATATTTTAAATTTAAAACTTTAGCTCCCACGAGTGTCGAACAATAACGTTTGCAGTTGCTTATTGGAAGTGACACGCCCCTTTTCTTGATCAAGCCCATAGTATTTTCAATACTTTCTAAAGGCAATAAACCTCTATTTACCAAATTTCAAAGCTAAATAAATAAAAAATTAATATAAATAAATAGGTGGCGCAACAGGCAGGTAGACACCCTAGGCCTAACTTCTCGCAACCCATTCGTTTGTGTGAGTTTCTATTTTTGGGACGAATGGAAAGGGACCTACAATTTTATGCCGAGTCCGAACGGCTGAATTCAGAAGCTTTTTCAGGACAGTTATACTCTCGGATGTTTGTCAGACGTTCGCGAGAGGTGACGCAGTAGAAAAAACCTTAAGATGTAATTTGTGTTTTTCCGGGGATCGAACCTGGGATCCCTCGCAGTAGTCCAGCACACTAACCACTGCGCTACTGCGCCCACAATTTCAAAAATCTTAAAATTACACTATATCTTAACATTTACGGTAGCAATTTCAAAGCTAAAGCTACCGCAAATGTTAAGATATAGTGTAATTTTAAGATTTGGGTGTTCAGCGCCTTACTTTACTTTTGGTGGCGCTTACAGTCCGGGGTGGACCACGGCCTCAACCAACAAGCGCCTCCCGCTAGCTCGGTCCCTCGCTAGCTGCCTCCAGTTGCGCACACCAAGTTGGTTGAGGTTGTTCTCCAATTGTGGGCGCCACCTAAGGTGGGGTCTTCCTCTACTGCGTTGTCCCTCAGGGGTGGATTCGAAGACTCGTCGGGCTGGTACGTTATTGTCCATACGCTCCACGTGTCCCAGGCATCTCAGCCGTTGAATTTTTAGCTTTTTGACCAGGTCAGCGTCGCTGTATAGCCCTTATAGTTCGTCATTGAATCTTCTTCTCCACACTCCATCGTCACAAACTGGACCGAATATCAGGACGGATGATTAAGGTCTTATATAATATCTCCTTGGTTCTATGAGAGAGGGCTTTACTTCTTAGGTGCCTTCCTAGCCCGAAGAAACAGCGATTGGCAAGAGTGATTCTTCGCTTGATCTCTGCGCTGATGTCATTTTGCGAATTGATAGTGGAGCCCAGGTATACAAAGTCTTTAACTACTTCGAAGTTGTATCTGTCCATCGTGACGTTTTGTCCAAGTCGCCGATGTTGAGAGTCCTTTCTTGTTGACAGCATATACTTCGTTTTGTCCTCATTGACAGCCAGACCCATCCTCGCCGCCTCCGTTTCGATGCTTGCAAATGCGCCACTGACAGCTCGCCGCGTTCTCCCAATAATGTCAATGTCATCAGCATAGCCAAGTAGTTGGACGGACTTTTGAAAAATTGTACCTCTGGTGTTGGCTTGTGAGTTTCGTACAATTACTTCAAGAACGATATTAAAGAGAGTACATGATAGCGCGTCGCCTTGTCTCAAACCTTTTTCGGCATCAAATGGCTCGGTGGTGTTCTTGCCGACTTTGACGGAGCAGCGAGATTTCTCCATCGTCATCCTGCACAGACGGACGAGTTTGGCGGGGATGCCAAAACTTGACATGGCTTTGTATAATTCGTCTCTATATACGCTATCATAGGCGACTTTAAAGTCGATAAATAGATGGTGTGTATCGATCTGAAATTCCTGAATTTTTGGTCGATGGTTGACTATTTGACTTGATATGGGCCGATCAGGTTGTTGGCGAAAGGTTTTAGACGTTCACATAATACAACCGACAAGATCTTATACGCGACATTCAGGAGACTTATTCCTCTGTAGTTGGCACAGTTCAGAGTATCTCCTTTCTTGTGGATGGGGCACACGATGCTGAGGTTCCATTCGTCGGGCATGCTTTCATCCGACCAGATTTTACAGATGAGTTGGTGCATGCTCCTTACCAAGCCATCTCCGTTGAAAAGCTCGGCCGGGAGGCCGTCCGCTCCAGCAGCTTTGTTCGACTTAAGTTTGGATATCGCTATCCTCACTTCGTGTAGGTCGGGTGGACGGAAATGTTGGCTATCATCGTCCAAGCTGAACAGATCATTCTGCCTGACAGCGGGTTGTTGGCTGTCTCCGCCGTTTAACAGTCTGCAGAAGTGTTCTTTCCAAATCCTCAGCACCGACTGTGAGTCTACTACTGTATTCCCATGTTCATCTCTGCAGGCTTCTGTTCGGGCCTTGTATCCTTGGGTGGATCGTTTTACCCTTTGGTAGAACTTTCGAACATTGCCTCTGCAGTATTGTCCCTCAATTGATTCGACCGCTCGCTTCTCGTGCTCTCTCTTTTTCCTTCTGAGAAGTCGGTGTTCCTCCCTTCTTTTCTGCCCGTAGAGCTCTCGAGCAGCTCTCTCAGCCGCTCTGGTTCTTGTCTGCAGCAGTGCAGCATTAACTGGTAGGCCTCGTTCTTGGCTGCATTTGCCTGACGGCATTCCTCATCGAACCAGGGGTTTCATTGTGGTCGCCTAGTGAAACCCAGTACTTCGGTAGTGGCACTCCTGATGGCACGCTGGCAATGTTGCCACTGATCCTCTGTACTTGATGCTGGTGAAACTGAGGGTGGGCTTGCTGAGAGGTTTAGGGAGACGTGGTCGGCAAAGGTTTTGGCGGTCTCTTGCGATAGTAGCCTTGCAACGTCAAATCTTCTTACAGTATCCTCTCGGTGTTGTGGAGTGTTGGATATCCGCATCCGTATTTTGGCTACTACCAAGTAATGGTCCGAGTCTATGTTGGCCGCTCGGAACGTTCGGACATCCAAGATACTGGAGGCATGTCTGTCGTCTATCGCAACATGATCAATTTGGTTGACGGTTTGTTGATCTGGAGACCGCCAAGTCCCTTTGTGTATGTTGAGGTATGGGAATCGTGTGCTGGCAATGATGACATTTCGCCCCGCCGCAAAGTCGATTAGCCTGAGTCCGTTTCCGGAGGTGTTGTCGTGCAGGCTGTGCTTTCCGACTGTAGAGCCAAAGATGCCCTCCTTTCCGATTTTGGCGTTAAAGTCGCCAAGAACTATCTTGACGTCGTACTTCGGGCACTTATCATACGTCTTCTTAAGAAGATCGTAGAATGCTTCTTTGGCTGTGTCGTCTTTCTCCTCTGTCGGGGCATGAGCACATATCAGCGTGATATTTTTAAATTTGGCCCTGATGCGGATTGTAACTAAGCGATCGCTAACATTGCGAAATCCCAAGACTTCTTGCCTAAGTCTTCCTCTAATCACAAATCCACATCCAAATAGCCGCTGACTCTGCTCTCTGCGGCACTCGCCGTAGTAGATGTCACAGCTTTTCATCCTTCTTGTGCCTTCTCTATCCCATCGCACTTCCTGGATGGCCGTAATGTCAGCTTTGTACCTATCCATAGGGTCTCCACAAGTTGTTCGGCTGCACGCGGTCTGTTTAGGGTCCGGACATTCCACGTGCAGATCCGAAGCTCGTTGTCCTTATTTCGTTTGCTGGGGTCGTCAACATTTAGATCATCCATATCCGAGGCTTGTCGTTGTTTCGGAACTGTCTGGTTTTTCCGTGGTAGGGAAGTTACCCCGACGCACAACCCCCAACCTGGAGGGCCAGGTCCTTTGCTGAACCCCTTGGACAAAAGGGGCCGGATTTCCCGGAGTCAGTAACCCACTACGGAGATATGAGCGCTGCCGTTGGCCCATAAAGGGCTCATCCGCCACCATCTCTATTTCAACATCCTGACTAATGCTGAAAAACCCTAATGACCTTAGCTCCAAATATGTCGAATAATTGATTTAATTATTTAAATTCATCCGCCGTACGTCCTCATTCTGAGGTGCTCATGTTAGACTTCTGAGACTCGAGCAGACAGTCAATTCCGACAGAGCATTATAGTGTTGCTATTTCTTTCGTATTCAACACTCGCGCTTATAAGTTTAGCAAGTCAAGCCCAGGTGGGCGAGACCAGTACCCGGTGGTTACCACGGGGAGGTAAAATAAGCACAATTGATGTGTATGAGAAAGTTAAAACACTGGACATCGCCAAGTTAATGCCAATCAATGCCTGCCCGATTCATACACACCCAACCACCTTGGTGTTCAGCGCCATCTATCGTAAAACTCGAAAACGTTTGATCCACGTGTACTTTTCTTTTCCTAACCGATTATAGGTCTGTTTTATTGGGATAGATTGCCAATAAAACAGACCTATTGTGTAAGTATTTCTGCTTAATCGAACGATTACTTTTCGAAATATCGGGAAAAAGCGTTTGCAATGTTTTTTTTGTACGGGAGGTGCCACGCCCCTTTGTCCAATTTTGACCAAACTTCGCAGACAAAACTCCCGGATGAATACTTCAGATGGTCTGCAAATTTGAGCTAAATTGGTTCAGTTGTTTTCGAGATACAAGATTTTGTATGTTTTTTTTTATGGGAGGTGCCACGCCTCTTTGCCAAATTTTTTCCCCTATCTTCTTCTTTGGGCCAAAACAAATCCATCAAGGTCAAAATCTTGAAAATTGAACGATCCGTTCTCGAGTTATGAGTGCACACACGGACGGCTGTTTCTTTTATATTTTAAAGAAGATTGTATTACTCGAAATGCGTTCACAGAACGAGTAATTGAAAAATTTATTTATATTTAAATGTGTCGGTATTTGATAAACGGTATAAAATTAATGCATTTACATTAATTGAGCAGGGCTTAACTTTAGTTTTGGATGTAGATTTAAAAAAATATAGCGCACCAATAGCATATTGCCTAACAATTTTTTCGGAATTTCAAGGTCATTGAGGGAGCCAAAAGTACTAACCAAAATAAAAACTATAAATGTAGTTTTTCATTTAACTCATCAATGCAACTTTTGAAAACTATTATACATTAAAATTCTAAAGTTAACAAATATGACACACCCTAATACACATACGATTCGAGCATGCGTATTAGACAGGGAAAACCAAACAAAAAAAAAATACAAGTCAACAGTAAAAAATAAAAATCTAAGCATTTTGCATATGAATACGGCAAAGGGACAATATTAGGAATAATTCGAGAAATCCTTACAGCAAAATATTTATATAGGTAGGTATTTTTCCTTTAAAGTGGTCTCCAAGGACATCTTCTCTTTCAAATGCACTTTGTACGTATTTTCTTGTCCTCCGGGCATTCAGAATCAGATTGAGAATTTACTTTTGTAATATTCTTAGTATCCGTCTTCTCCAGGACGAAGTCAATAAGTCAAATGTATAGATAGGCAAGGGGGTTTGCTTTGAGTGGGGCATTTGCCATTATTACCTTAAGTCAGACCGTAAAAAAATCCATTTCATACTGTTATACCGACAGAAAACATGCATAAATCCAGCTGCAAATTAATACATTTTTCTGGTTTTAATGAAATTTTTACGCAATGGATTAATTTGATGGCTTGATGGCTATAGTTTGTGTAATGAAAAAAATAAATGTATGTCTGTATTTAGATCGTTTTTGAAATATTTGCATCGTATATAAGCCTATGGCGTTCCATATTCTGTTAAAGAATGTTAGTTGCAACAGAAAGGGGCTAGGCAGCGGGAGTGTGAATGTTATGGTAGTCCATTAATCATATCATAACTAATCACTCGAAAAAATTGCTCTAGGTCTAGGTACATCCAAACTACTATACAAAATGCAACGTCCGTCTGTTCGTTTCTCCATACACCGAGAACCATTCGTCCGATTTTCATGACTTTTTTCTGATTTATAGATGTGTGGCCAACTTAGGCCGTAGGGTGGGTGAGAAAAGGAGTCGCGGGGAGTAAGGGGGGTCTCACGAACTGTTAGCCGTATAAACTTGGAAGTTTGTATGTTGATATATAAGTCAAAATTATTATATACCTCATTCATCGTTTTTCAAAATTCATCCTATAAGGGTTGGAAAAAGGACTAAGTCAGTGACAGGGAACGGGTAAAGGGCTCGTAGGGATTAACTCTGGAACTATTTGCCCGATTTTAGAAATTCTTTCAACATTGTACTGGATACATCCTCCGAAGTAGGTAGTATAGGTCACTTAGGGAGAGGATAGGGGAAGGGCAAACGGCTGTATAGGGGCTATCGTCGGATCTACTCCACCATTGCCGGACAGCCATGTTTTTCACATAGACAGCTATATGTTGCATTTTCGCATGTGAGCTGCAGTCGTAATTTGTTTATACTTGCGTCCACTAAAAGATTAACATGTATAGTTTACAAAAAGGCATTGCGATAAAATATATTGTAGGTAAGATTAAAAAAGAGTACAAAATATAAACTAACGCAAAATTTTATAAAAAAAAAGAAACCGGCGGGCGGACCCGCTGGCATGACTAGTCTTAAATAAATAAATAAATAGTTGGCGCAACAGGTCATCTTCTGTTTTTTTTTTTTTTTTTTTTTTTTTTGGGACGAATGGGACCTACAATTTTATGCCGAGTCCGAACGGCTGAATTGAGAAGCTTTTTCAGGACAGTCATACTCTCGGATGTTTGTCAGACGTTAGCGAGAGGTGGCGCAGTAGAAAAAACCTTAAGATGCAATTTGTGTTTTTCCGGGGATCGAACCTAGGAACCCTCGCACAGTAGTCCAGCTGACTAACCACTGCGCTACTGCGTTTTGTTATGAATATTTGTTAAAAATGTAGGCTCTATAAAATGATGCCCTAATGAAATAAGGCTCGAAATTTTTTATTTTATATATTAAGCAACAACAACGTTTTGTAGTAGGATTGGGGTGATTTTTAATTTGTTTGGGGCCTTCTTTCACATAAAATTGCATTTTTTTTGTGTAATTATTCCCCAATTTAAAATCGATTCTTAATATTGAGATCTTCTTAGGAAATATCACCCAAAAGAATGATATAAAAAATAGTTTGAACCTGTTTGTAAAGCTTAAACTTTAGCTTTAGAAAATTTGAGAAAATTCGCGCGAATATTAATTTATTAAAAGTTATTTAAAAAACTGTGGTGGCATCAGTCGTCTAAGATGGCTGGGACATGTAGAGCGAATGGACACCAACGATCCGGCATGAAGAGTCTTCGATTCTAACCCGGAGGGACAATGCAGTAGAGGAAGATCTCGCCTTAGGTGGCGGGCACAAGTGGAAGGGTACCTCAATCAACTTGGAGTGCGCAACTGTAGGCGGTTAGCCAAAGATGGGGTTAACTGGAGAGGCGTGTTGATTGAGGCCCAGGTGCACCCCGGACTGTAGCGCCATCTAAGTAAGTAAGTAAGGAAAAGCTAACAAACTAAAGCTAAAATTAAGAGTTATTTCAAAAACTGAGCTGGCTTTAAGCTTTAGAAAATTTGAGAAAATTTCGCTTGAATTTTGAACTTTTATTTTCTCAAATTTTCCAAAACTGCAATTAAAAATTATTTCAAAAACTGAGCTGGCTTTAAGCTTTAACAAATTTAGGAAAATACAAGTTAAGAATTCGCGCGCACTTTCGTCAATAAACTGATCGATGTGTTTCACTCACAAATTCAATCGTTAGTAAGTTATTTACTCCTTGAAACCTGTAATGTCCTGCCAAATGTTTTGATACCGAAATAAGAAAATGAAAAATGCCCCAAATGATTTTCAAACAATTTCCATTAAATAAAAAATCACCCCAAAAAAAATGCAAAAATGCTCCAAAACAATGAAAATTTCATAATAGTTTTTGTTATTGTTTGCCAATTATTATTTTGGGGCAATTTTTCATTTGTTTGGGAAAATTTTTCATAAATGGAATGAGGCCATTTTTCATTATAAAATATTTCCCCAATTTTTGGGGCCTTATTTCATTGGACCCTAATTTCATGAAGCCAAAAATTTAATATTTTCAATAAAAAAAAGTTACAAAATACTCATTTTAGACTTGTTTTCATTACTTTCGGAGTAAATTTAAGGAATTATAAAAATCTCGAAAGCAGTTTTATTTTCTAGATTTTTTTCGAGATAGAATCTTTCGAGATTTTTATACTTTCTAGATTTTGACCCATTCCAGATTTTATCAAATTCATTTTCGAGATTTTTACCACTCTAGATTTTAGTCGTTCTGGTTCACTCATGATCCCTATGAAGATAATCCTTTAGCCGGTTTGTTTGCTTTAGGAAGCAATATAAATGGTTAGCACAACATATGCTTCCAAGGTCAACGCCCTCGAATAAAATCGGAAGCCGTCATTAAAATTTCGGATGAACTTTATCGCCGACATAATTATGTACTGGGCATTTGAATTAAAATTACGTCAGCAACATCATTTTTAAATCGGGTTAGTGAAAACGAATTTTTCTATATTTGAAAGATGCACTTGCTTTCTTAAATACAAAGTAGAAACCTATATACCGATGCTAATATATCCACTCTCCTCACCTCGACTGATGCCGTTTTGTCGGCGAACATTTTAAGTGCTCCCCAAACTCACACAACCTGACACAAACGTTAATATTTTCACACCAACGCCATAATTTTTGCATACATTGCAATCGCAACAAATTTAGTGACATTTACATGCCCCTTAGACTTATTTACTTTGGCAAATAGTCAGCAGAATTAATCACATTCCATAATTCCGATATACAATTAATCTCTATTTGCTATAGTATAGGGGTACGGTCTGAATTTGCAATTTGCTTACAGATGCCGCCCGCACCCGCCGCGCGCGCGCCGGCCGGCAACCTAAATTCGCTAGCTCGTAAATCATATCCACATCGTTCAATGTTACGGAAAGTCACAAAATTTGTCGTATTTGATATCGATGAAAACAAATATTTCTTGGCAAAGTCTCAAAATTGCTGTTCCTGTATATATAGTAGCGGTGTACACATTTGTATCCCCAATATAAGTGAACGATTTTTGGAATATTTAGGTACCTAAACTGTACACATAATAATATCTCTGACTAAAGTTCCCATGCACTACATACTGCTGGTTATTACAGAATTTATGCGATAACTGCAAAAACTATTCCCTGAATAAATAAATTCGATTCAGTGTATGGCATCCGGAACGAGGAACGTGAAGATGGTACGGATTATTGTGCATGTATATACGCAAATATTCGGTATTTGAATTATGTATCTTGTTTTAAATGTAGATTTGTGCAAATTAATTTAGAATCTGCTATATAAGATAGCACGTTGGGTGTATAGAGTATAGACTGCTGGATTTCAAGGAAATCGTTATGCGAGTGAAAATGACAAATTAACGAATTTGTAAGGTAGTGCTTATGTGTATTGTACGCATGTAGATATGTGTGGAAGCTTTTGTATCAAAACAAGGCCATAAAGTAGCAGAGAACATACACAAGTGAACATGTAATATGATTTGAATTATATACTCCATTTCATTAATCCATTTCAGGGTATAAGCACCCGGAAATAAAAGCTAAGTTATTGCAGACTTGTTCATCCCTATCTGCTCAATGAAGAGGAAACGATTTGTCATAAAAATTTCTCCATTGACTTTTGAGGGTAAGACGTAAACTATGACAACTTATTGCTCCTTAAGCAGACATAAAACATGGTAATACAATATACTACCCTAAATATCCCCATCTCTCAACATCTGACACGTTGCCAACAAAATATGTATAGGTCCTTAAGTTAAACAAAATAAAGAAACTTTTTTCTAATAAACGGCGATAAATGTAATAAATATAATAAATTTTTCATGTATAACAAAGCGGCGGTGGCGCTTGAAGAAAATATAACAAGAAACGTCAACCACTTCAACCGCTACAGGTAAAATGGTAATAAATAAGTTTAATTGTCGCCAGCAGCAATTTCAGAACATTGCCTTCTCATCAAGAAATTTTTCAGTTTCTATTCATCTGTTTCTGAAACTTTCAATGTGCAAATCATGGAATATTGTGGAAAGAAATGCGGCATGTGAAAAGATGCTAGAAAACGTGTCTCTATAACTTTACAGATCCAAAAAAATGCTTCCCTTTTTGCTTTCAAAATTTCACACTAAGTGTAAGGCATACGGAGGAAACGTAGAATGCTCGAGAATATCCCAGAAAAAGTAAATTCATTACAGATTAATTCGTGGTACCTACCTACATATGTTTTAAAATGAAACTTTAAATAATTTTTTATTCATATCAGAAATGATCTAGATTAGCGGTTTTCCATCTTTTTTGGTCGCGAAGCACTTTTCAGGAGAGAAATTCCTCGCGGAGCACTTCGATGTCCGTATGGCATTTTTCGCAATTATGGAAAACGCTATAACTATTTTCTGATCTTTTTTTTTAATCATATTAAATTGAAGAAATAGTAACATGTACCTACGTGATGTTACCTTTTCGTTTAAAAATTGTTGGGTTGTAGTAAATGAAACAGTTTATTTTGTTCATTACATTTCGTCCATGTCTATGTGTATGTGGGCATCACCTTGCAAGTATATATCCACTTTTTCATCTGCCCGCGGCTTCGCTTGCGCAGTCCTCAGGATTTGGACACAGAGATTCCTTCACAGTCAGTTAGTTGCCTTTTTTATATTTATATATTGTGCAGGAAACCTACCTAAGACAGTAGGTACTGAAGAAGCAATTAGTATCTCTGAAAAATATATTGGAGAAAACAGTTCAAAAATTATATGATCAACATTTGTTGGTGAAGCGCTGGCATCTCAACACATATCATACTACAGCAGACGGAGCCACTATCTGCGGGACACCACATATTCCTTAGTTAGCAAATCCTTAATTATATTCCACACTGCCCAGATCTTCCTATACTGTGCAACATATGCAACCGGAAAGATCGTGAGGATGTGTACCACTTTCTAGAAGGGTACACAAAAGCCTTTAAGGGTTGAATTTCCAAAATCGGAGAAAATGGTTTCCTTTATTTCTCATAGAGAGTACACAAACCGAGTTTGAAGTCAATCGGATCAAAAATAAAAAGTTTCCCATACAAAACGTTGACCCCCCTTTTACCCCTTTAAGGGTTGAATTTCCAAAATCGGAGAAATATGTTTTCTTTATTTTTCATAGAGAGTACATAAACCGACTTTTAAGTCAATCGAATGAAAGTTAAAAATTGTCTATACAAATTATGACCCCACTTTTACCCCTTTAGGGGTTGAATTTCAAAATATCCTCTCTTATTCCTTGTATACATCATAAAGGGAACCCCTGTCCAAAATTTCAGCTTTCTAGAGCAAAGGGTTTAGGCTGGGCGTTGATGATCAGTGAGTGGTAAACTTCATTTTTATATTATATAGATAGTCCTAAAATATGATATTTTTAAGCATTTTAATAAATATTTAAATTCAGTCAGCGGAATTAATAAAAAAGCCCTATCCGCTCTTTAAAACATCTTTTAGCTACCATACGGATAGTGGACTTATTCGTTTGATAACTTTTATTATTCATAAATACATCTTATATCCATATTAGCTATCCACTCTTTATCACTAAACGCACGGCAGCACTGCGTCCAAACTGTACTAAACATGGTTGTAAATCTGTCATATTCCATCAGCTGACACTATCATGCTCATAGCATTTTCGTTTGCGAATTTTAGATTCTCTCTGAAATTCTCTTCCAGCTTTTAAATTTCTCGCGTCCAATCGAACTTTTTGTTGGTATACGTGTATTTGAAATATGTGTATAGCAAGTTAACTGTGTGTGCAAGTTAACCACTCTCTATACGCCGAATTCGTTGAATTAAGTTATCCGCTCCTTAAAACATGTCAGTGAAAGCTAAGATCTGTTTATAAATAATATTTACGACTTAAAAGATGTTTTAGAGCTAATTCGCCACTATACGGTATTTATTAATACGGGGGAGTATGTATATAGGTACTAAAAAAAATCAAAAACATTTTTAACTCATTTTCGAGTTGGTCACAGAAAACCAAACCAAACACTTTAGAAATAGTTTTATTTTTTAAACTTTACTTTTACTTTTGGTGGCGCTTACAGTCCGGGGTGGACCACGGCCTTAACCAACAAGCCCCTCCAGCCAGCTCGGTCCCTCGCTAGCTGCCTCCAGTTACACATACCAAGTTGGTTGAGGTCGTTCTCTAATTTCGACGTCGCGTCGGCCCACAAGTTTTCCATATTGTCTTTAGGACAGGACTTTTCGCGGGCCAATCTAAAACATTAATTTGTTTATCCGTAAGCCATTGCTTCACTATTCGCGAGGTATATGCTAAGGATCGTTATGGTATTGGAAATCATATGTTACTGCCATGCTCGGAACAAAAGAATTCCATAGTAGTCTTTAATATTTTGTTTAATCATGTTGATCAATACGACCTCTTATACGAATTAATCGGCCAAGACACATCCAAAAGAATGCACCGCAGACCACTAAGTTCTCTCCTCCATGCTTTATGGTTTTGGGAGCAATTCTTTGTTTGGAGGACGCCTTATATATATGTACCTACACTTTTCCATCGGATCCAAATAAATTGAATTTGGATTGCCACAATCTCCCTAATTTTTATGGACATCAAAATGGGTTGGCTCTATTTGTCCGCTAAATCTGAGTGTCTTTCTTTGGAGTTGTCTTGCATCCAATTTAATTTCATTTAAGTTTCTCAAAACTTAAGAGTTTCTTACAGCTAGGTTCCACATTTCACTTTCACTCGAAATGAAATCGAAATCGATCGGAAATGAATTTTTGTGTTCTACATTTCACTGTATTCGATTTCGATTTCAAAATTTTCGGAATAGAGGCGAAGTGAAGTTGTTGTGTTCCACAAATCAATTTTGACGATTTCCAAGTGATTTCAAATCGATCTTGGTCATTCGATGTGAAATAGTGGAAACGTAAAAACGCAATCAAAAATGTACTTAAATAAAAAAATAAATTTTAAACAAACTTGCTTATTTCACAAAAAATGTATTTAAAACAGGGGTAAGGTAATGGGAAAAGGTAAAAAAAGGAAAACAAAAAATAGATCACTGATAGATACTAGATAGATATATCGTCCCTCTTAGCCAGCCTTCGTCTTTTTATTTTTTCCTTTGTATATTTATTCCTCTTAGTCTGCAATGCCGCAGCAACTAACACAGTAGGTACCTACTCATTATAAGATCCGTTTATAATAAAACTAATCTTTAAAAACACACGAACAACAAAATTGTATCAATAAAAAATTTTCCAAAATAAAAACAATTTTGCGATGTCCCAGATGTCGGCTGTCTGCAATTTCAAGAAAAGTGATTTCGAAAAAAATTCAGAGTTACCGAATCGCTCGAAATGCAGAACACTGAAAACGAATTCACTCGATTGCAATTTCGATTTCGATTTCAATTCACTCGATTTCTGGAACCTAGCTGTTAGAAACGTGTTCGCGCCGAAATAAAGCTTCGTAGAGCAACCAAATCTGTCCGCTATCAACGCCATTGAATCGTTTCCATATTGATAGCTCTGAAGATCTGGATTATGTACTTAATTTATATGTACCCATTTTTGTACTGTGTGTGAAATGACAAAGTTTAGAAGCACAAAATTAACTAGTGCAATGGAATTTTTATATTTTTCTCGATCTTTGGGAAACTGAGATCTAAATTTTTGATCCCAAATTAATATTCTCAGTTGAATTTGACATAAAAATTGGCAGGATAGATCATGGTTTTATTCAATGGCGTTATAAAGTCCGATCCATGTCCAATGTCTCTTTGAAGAGGCCTTTTTTAGTCCTGATTCCTGAGACGAGTCTCTTAATGATCCTCTTTAAATACCTACCTACTCATCATATTCCGCGCGTCATCATTTTCAGCAATACTTATTTTATTCGGCGTATTCGATTCTAATGTATCTACAATATTTTCATGAGCTTGAATTGGAAACTCTTCTTAACTAATGTACACATTTGCATAAATATGTTGCAGCTTTGTTAAAAGTAAGACCCTAGGGAACCAAATAGTAATACCTTTTCTCCAGAAACAGCAACTTGTTGGTTTTTGAATATTTATTAAGAAAACTTTCCATTACATTCAATTCCATCGAAACCTGGGTT
The DNA here is from genome assembly GCA_955612985.1 of Cheilosia scutellata. NCBI lineage: Eukaryota > Metazoa > Arthropoda > Insecta > Diptera > Syrphidae > Cheilosia > Cheilosia scutellata. Next base: position 5,505,793 of record OY015312.1, read on the forward strand.
TTTCATATTCAACACCAAATACACTATACATCTGTATAATCTATAATAGGTAGTTATACCATACATCGTTATATGCGGTTTTGTATTCCAACGCTTGATGAATAATATTAATGAAACCCAAACCACTCCTGCCAACCTATATCAACGAACTCCCCTGGCACACCTTTCGACTCTTAACAAACCGCACCATCTCGTCATAACCTCCGTTTCGGTTGTTCTGCTCCCTAATAGAATTACATCAATACAATATCTGTACAGAAAAATGTCGAAATACCCAAGCTAAACTTGTAGTCTAGGCACATGCTCCCCCTCAACTCTATTCAAACATCAACCATCAAGTAGATCCGGGCATCCTCCACCCACCACCCCAACTCGGGTTTGTTTCCATGCAATTAATTAATTTAAGTTGACACTTTCATTGATTTTGTTGGCTGAAATCTCATTCAGGGAGGGATGCAACCTTGGCAACGAGACGTTATCGAGCAGTAGACATTCAATACACTACACACCCAACTGGTAAAATACATAAACATAAAGAACCATTGACTTTCCTTTCAGAGGCATTAGCATTATTGGCATTGGTCGTGGTCCTGCTGTGGAATATATGCATAGTGAATGAAAAGGAAACACCATGGGCTCTGGTCCTTTGTAAAAAATAGTCTTACTAAATGTATTTGTGTCTTACATCTTACTTAAATTGATTGTGACTGTGAATGAGTGTAATATATCATCGTGAATGATGTGAAATGGTAACAAATGATAACACACGCAAAAATAAATAAATTATATGGTAATGCTGCTTAACGACGATGGCGACGACGACGTGGCCTCCTCGTTTTGTTAATTTGTACATGCGGTCTTTTTGTCTCCCAAACAGGCGACGTAAGCCATTGCATGTGGAATATAATTTTGCTCGTAGACTCCCGTGAAGAGGTGAGCTTGGGGTCCACTTGCAAAGACACCAACATCATCGCCACCGTGTGTCTCAGAGTCCAGTGGGACCGTCGCAGGGAATCTAAAATTCTGAAAGAAAACGGTTACTTTTTGATTAAATTTAATGATAAAGAGCTTGTCCTCACCTTATCCCTCATATTAGTCTGCAGAAGATTTCGTCTCCGACCTTGCGCCATGTTGCTGTCGAAACCAGGACCGTTCGCATAACTGAGCGTGGCGTAAGGAAACTCATCATTGCCCAACTGGCCATTGGCAATGCCAAATATATCATTCTTTCGACTCGAGTAACCAGCCACCGACATTGTGTGCGAATGATCCGACGTAACCACAATCAAGGTGTCTGACTCACTTGTGCGCTCGCGAGCCAACGAAATCGCTTTATGAAATTCCATAGTCTCGTCCAAGGCCCTCACAGCCTCTGTGTCATGGTGGGCATGGTCTATACGACCGCCTTCAACAAACAAGAAATAACCTCGATTCTGAGCTTTGAGGACATCCAATGCCTTGGCCACCATATCGGCAAGACTGGGAATGGTCTTATTGTCAGCATCCACATGGAAAGGCATGTGCGAGGTAGCAAAGAGTCCCATCATAAATTCAACATCCTTAGGCACCTATACATAGAAGAAGAGAATAGTTTTAAAAGGTAAAGTTCACTGCAGAACAATAAAATGCACCACATACAGCAGACAATTCTTCTTTGGTCTGTACAAATGCTGCTGCACCATTATGAATGCTCTTCCATTTGTCAATCAAATTCTGATTGTCCTGTCGTTTCCCTTCACCACCCAAGATGTCCTTTTGCCATTTCGGTAGAAATTGCTCCCTTCCTCCGCCCAGGATTACATTTAAATTGCGCCCAACCGGCCCGTATATCAATTGTTGTGCGATATCCTCGCATTGTTCGGGATCCTCACCATCGTTACGAATTTCCGCATCGTTCTCCCAGTTGCGATTCGCCGTATGAGCATATACACCAGCTGGTGAGGCATGGGTGACTGCGGTAGTTGTTATAAGCCCTGTAAATGAAAGCAGCAAATTGTTGGAGGCAAAAAAATTAATAAATCGTCCCTTGTGTAAATACAGTGTGAGTGAAAAGTTTCAAGATTATCTACGACACACCTTAAAAAAGAACTCATTAAAAAAAAAAACTGTCTGCACCTTATACGAAATTAGATTTATAAACAAGCGTCAGTGCGGCTTATTTTGACATCTCAATCTATATTGGTTTCTTTCTTAATTCATGCTGATATGGCATCTTGCTCCCACGAAGAATAGCAGTTATACTCAAAAATGATGCAAATCAGATTATCAAACAAGCGGACGCAAAAATTATTGTGTAGTTCCGATTTTGATTGCCTAAATGGCTGTTCTTGAACAAAGATATTAGCAGATGTTCGCGATGTAAGTACGTCTGGTCTGACGTCTCTGACATACGGAAAACGGCACGAGTACGATAACTACGGCGCCAAAAATTGATAACGGTATTTTGTAGAGGGGTTAAATACAAGCATTTTTTACTACGTGAGGGGGGGGTCTATCTGGCTTCGTTTAGGCGGGAGGGGCAATTTAAAAAAAAATAATACTTAAAATGAAAAAAAATAAATTGAGAAACAATGGCAACACTTACAATAAAGGACTTTATGGATTTTGTAAGCCAGGAATCTGTTCTTTGATATAATTTTTAAATCAAGGTATAGCTGTTAATAGTTTTTGAAAAAAATACTTTCAAACTTGAAATTTAAGGAAAAAAATTAAAAAAAAAAAGTTTTATGCTGATTTTTTTCAATATTGAGTAAATAGATACTTAATTTGTTTATAGTTTTTACTGCCTAAGTCAATTCTTAATCGAACACTCAAAACCAGATTGATTTATGTCTTATAATTTTTGAGAAAATTGAAAATTACTTTTATATGTTGCTCCGCTTAGAGTATAAATTGCTACCCTTGCGCCTTGAAATGCGTATGGGGGGGCATGCTGCCCCCCTGCAACCCCCCTGCTTGGGGTCACTGTTGGATTTTGGGATGGGTGCAAGGCTGAGTATATGCAAACTTTCTTTTAATTATATTAGTTTACCCAATATCAACAACATTCTTCAGATACAATCTCTGGCCAGAAATTTCACATTGGTAGACAAAATTTTGCTGATTTGCATTATAGACAATTTAGAACAAATTCCTGGCTTTGAAAAATACTATAGTTCTTTGTGGTAAGTGTTGCCATTGTTTTTTAATATTTTATTTTAATTTTATTTATAATTTTTTTTTTAATTACCCCTCCCGCCTAACCGGAGCGAGATAGACCCCCCCCTCCCATAGTAAAAAGTGCTTGTATTTAACCCCTCTACAAAATATCGTTATCAATTTTTGGCGCCGTGGTTATCGTACTCTCCTCGGAAAACGATAAGTTGTTTACATTATAATAAGATAATTTCAAAATCAACATACATATTTTGAAAATATTAAGAAAATAAAATTCATATGCAAAACTCTCTCAAGTGCATCCCTCTATATCTACACAAATCTGATTTCACCTTTGATTAGTTTTGGTCCTGGAACTTGGTGCCTAATTAACAAACCTTTACATGCACCATCACCTTACAAGCGGGATGTACTCCACTTAATTAAATATTTTGATATCTTCTTTGAAAAATTCATCGCATATTTCGCTTTATATTTCAATTTAAACACTCTATTCTTCAATTAATTGTTTCCAGCTCACTTTGGACAACGAAAAAAAAAATGCAGTATTTAAATAACGAAATGGATGCGGCAATTTCTATTATAATCATTCGAATAGTGGAAGAGGTCTAAGGTCATTTTGGCAAACCGGATTGGAAGGGGCTACTAGGCGGTAATATGAAAGAACTTCAAAATTGTCGCCATGAAGTCACCCAGGTTTGGGAATAGTATTATGTAAAACCTAAGCAGAACCGAACCGAAATGATGGCAGCTAGCTTGTCAATGAAGGTATGAGCTTCTGAGTTTCAGATAATCATTAAAAATGCCAAACCACGCACGCAACTTATTTAAGAAAATATAGTTTCTGAAAATACCGAAGCGAAGTTAATTACCTACTACAATATTTGCAGTGCGAACATTTTTGGGTTTGACTGTACATAATTCAAAAAGGAGTGAATACAAAAGATTGGAAATAAAGGAAAACGAAATTCCGGAGTTATATTTGTTTTGAAAGGGATTTAAACTCTATTATTTTGAGCATTTATGGACAGACATCATTGTATTTAAGGCGCAACTTGTTCCCTACAATTTTTTTTTGTAATACCATTTACTCTCCCTTAACCCTGGAAAAGTAATCATATTTTGTAATATTGGACTCCAATTTTTGCGAAAAGTGTGCACAAAATGCTTGTTAACGTTAGTAATTGATGTTTATAGTCAAATTTTTTTTTTAAGAAAAAACTAAAACCAATTCTTTTTTAATCTTTTGCCTTTAAATTGAAAAAGGTTTTTAGAAGTTGGAAACCCTGTTTTTTGAAATCAAGTCATACTTTTTATAGAATAAAGAAAAATAAGAAAATATAGCATAAAATCATAAGAACTTAAAAATCAATTCATTAAAGAACTAAAATAAAAAATATCGCAAAATAAAATAATTCATTTTGAGTATTTATTGCAAATCTCAACTTTATGCTCCCAGCATATGCTTTCCTTGCACGTATCGCACGATTGGTCATCCGACATTTTGTTTAAAGATAATTATGTAAAAATGTTCCCTTTTCTTTTCATTTATTGCATCTACATTGTCCTCTCTTATTTGTTCGTTAATCTTGGTGATATTTTTTTTTAATATTAGCTTGAATCGTCTTTTCGACGCCATTTTTCGATAAAAACAAGATTTACCCAAACCGTTTTTTCGACCAAACTCCACTAACTAGAAGAACTTAGCGGTGACTGGTCTGACACGGAGAGAAAATAAGATCGGAATAAAGATCGAGGAGAAAATCGAAAAAATTAAATTGATATTCGTCGAAGATTATCATTCTAGGGTTAAAACGAAAAAACCCTAGATTTATTGAAAAATGTCGCTTCCCAGACTTTTGTTTTTCGGTATATGTACTAGCAATTCATTGCATTTCCGGTCTTTTGTGAAACCGGGTTAACATATTCCGATCAAGCGTATCTATGGTTTTCAATAAAAACCTTTATAGGTTTTATACAAGTGATATGTTTGTTTGATTGAATCATAGAACTGATGCTACTGACTTTACTTTGGACCCCAGTTAAGTTTTGTAGAAAGACATCGCATTAAATTATATTTCAAATTTGACCGCAACGTATACGTAACTGATAATTAAAATGTAAGGTCTGCGATGACAAAACATTTTCGAAGTTGTAAAAGTGATTTAAATTTTATATTCAAGACAACAACCTTAAAGAAGGCGAATGGAGAGGCAAATACAACCTCGAACTATGACTGCTCGAGGCAAGATTGTCAGCCTACTCCTCTAATGACCTAGTAATTACCACCGCCTTAACTTATTTCCTATATTCATACAATTTTCCCGAGAAAAATATTGCTTCAATGATTTCTTACTGGCTCGTGCTGTTTACGTTTTTTAATACAATACAAAACGACGAATTACCACTTCGAATTAACTGCAGCAAAGTATAGTTAGGTACAACTTAAGGTGGATTTCCACATGTCGCGGTCGGTTGATTGACAAAGTTTGACAGCTCTCGCGTTTATGTCATTGAATGAAACCACCGGCAGTTCATTTCCACTTATGTCAATTATTGGCAAAAAATCGTTTGTCAGTTGATTGACCAACTTATGCACTCGATGCCAATTAATTTTCACTGTCAATTATAGACAAAGTGACATTTTGTTTGACAATTCAGCTATTTCCACTTCCAGTGGTTTCTTTGTCAGATATTGACAAACGCTGTTAGTCAATTCATTGACAAGCAATTTTTCGCTATTTCCAATTGCCAATTTTTTAATTGGCATAAAAATACGTCAATTGTCAATTTCAAATCGACAAGTGGAAACCCAGCATTAGACATGTAATTTTAATACTATCCTTCCAAGTGAAAGTAATTCATTGAACGCAAATAAATTCTAAGCAAAACTTACTTGTCTGTAATAATATCGAAATGACATTTTTCATGACCATGTCATATCAGTTTTGCAAATTGCTATTCCGCTAGTCACGTGGCGTTACGGAAATAGCTACCGGTACTGCGGAAGCACACGACAAAATTGGCAGCGCAGTAAAATCTTACTGCCAGCCATTCTATTGCAAAAATCTAGTCAGATGCATTTTAAGTAGAAAATTTCCGGAATTGTATTTTACGTGCTTGTTCCGAGTCCGAGTAATTTAAATTGTTTTTTTTTTTAAGTAGTTCTCTGTAAATAGCTTTTGGCCATGTGGTTGTATAAAATAACAATTAAAATGAATTGTCAAATCATTAGCAACGTCAATGGACGGTGATTTATTATAATAATGCAATATATCCTCAATAAACCGGATACTTTATATTAAGATTGTAAAAAAACAAACTAGGAAAGGTGTATTAACTTTGGATACTTCTGTTATATTGTAATGTATATGCTGCTGGCAAAACTTAGTCGGTTGTGTAAATACGCAGGATGTTAGGTATGCATTTTAACGTGCAAGAGGATAAGTATTATGAACTTAATGAGGTTGTCGAATGTAAGGCTCATTATTTGCATAGAGTAACTAGATATATGTATGTTCGATAAAACGTTTTTTTTAAAGACATATACCAGAATTTTGTTAGGATATTGTAAATGACATTGCGTGGTACTAATAATCTTTAGTGTCCAAGTTAAATTTTACGAACTCACACTGGCAACATTTTTCGTATAAAATTAAATGATATCAGTTATCACCTACAAAATATTTAACGTGAAGGTTTGAAATACGACCCGAGCTATACATTACATCTTAAGGTTTTTTCCACTGCGCCACCTTTCGCGAAAGTCCATGACAAACATCCGAGGATATTACTTGCCAAGTAAACCTACCATTTTTTAAACATTTAACCTTCTTAAACTAAGAACATTTTTGGTGTGATTTCACTACTTTTTACAAAGTTTTTTTTTTTTTATTAGATTTCACAAACAACGTTGATACGTCTTCGCTTTTGAATATGTCAACAGACACTGACTAGACTACCATCACTTTGGCTTTTTTTCTTATAAACTATTCATTAAAATTATATTCAGCAGGTAGATTGACTTCTATTCATATTTTATGAGGGCAGACTCCACGAATTTCTACGGCAACTGAAAGTGGCCCAAATAAATAATATAACCAGTGTTGCCACTAAAAAAAAGTGAATCCGGTCAAATCTGACCGAATGACCGGATTTTCATTTTCTAAATCCGGTTAAAAAATCCGGTCAATAGTTAAAATGAGAATTTTTGACCTGAAACCCGGTCAAAAAGAGAAAATACCTATACCTACCTAACCTATACATTATACAATTTACGAATTTTTATGTTCACCTGCATTATCGATGTTTAGAAAACGTTTTTATAATATGTGAATCTTGAGTTTGTGAGTTTGTTTTTTTATTTCGTTTGTTTAAAATTTACTGAAACTAATTTTTCATTTTATATGACATATTTTAAGTTCTGAAATACACTTTTAGTGCATGGCCATACACGCCTTCCAATGAACATCGTGTCCAGCGACACAGGTAGATTTTGAGTAAGTAAAGGAGAAAGGTAGATAGCATAGAAAATGTACAGAAAATTCACTTTCAGAAGATTCCTATAAATCTTCATTTTATATTTGCGTTGATAGAGTGAGGACGTCAAAAACGGGCAAAACAAAAGAATTTGTTTGTGTTTTCAATTTCACTATTATTTTACCTGCCAAATTTTATTTCATTGCAATGACGCCTAGTTTTTGTGTGTAGCCAAATCCTTAATGGAAATGAAAGTCATGAGAAGACGTGTATGGCCAGGCCATGTACTAAGACCGTGTTTCAATTGGGCTAAATAATTATTCTCGGATAATTTTCTGACACTTGAAAAGAGTAGTTCACCAAAATGCAATCTGAGATTTATCGAATTTCACACTTTAATTAATTGAAATTCATTGCTTAATTTCCTCTTCAACATTCTAGCAAAAGAAAACGTCAAAAAATTAGCCTATAAGATAATTTATTATCCTGCTCCCGGAGCAGAATCCCATGCGTGATGTTGTAGTCCCATTATTCGCATTAAATTGGTTTCTGTTTGAACTTGGGAGCATTTTCGTAATGTATCTATGGCAAAGTTTTATTCAAATTATAGAAATCTATCTCTGTTTAAGTCAGTAGGGCAACTTTATTTTTCGAGTCAAAAAAGAGTTTTCCGGTTAAAAACATTTTTCGTTGCGGTCAAAAAACGGTTAGGCCGGATTTCAAAATTTTCTCCGGTCAGAGTAAAGAGATTTCGGTCAGATATGACCGGAATCCGGTCAGAATGGCATCACTGAATATAACCAATTTTCAAAAGTATGCGGATACAACGCCTCCTGAAGGGAGAATATAAGTGCCTGGATTTTTTTCTTTCTGTACACTGCAAGTTCTACCGCTGCTGTACCAAATTTCATCATTCTACGGCAATGAGAAGTGGTCCAAATAAATAATAACCAATTTTCAAAAGTGGGCGTATATCACGCCCCCTGAATGGAAAATCTCAAGTTTTGGACTTTTCCCAGTGTATGCACCACAGGATGTAGCATTCTGACAAAGGATGTAGCATTCTGCCGGAAGTGCTTCATAATTTTGATGATCATCATCTAAGTGAGGGAGTGAGTGAGTCAGTTACGGTTTTTGCGATTTTTGAAGTCTTGTATTTTGAGAGGTGGACCTTTTTAGTGAGTTTGATAAATGTTTCAAGTTTTTGGCCCAATCGGTTACGAAGTTAGAGGGGGTCGAAAACAGCCTGAGTTTGTTCATATAAAAAGGGGAAGTGCCCTTACTAGAGAACTACTACCTTGCCCTTTGATACATTGACAAAAGACAAGCCATAGGCAGTGCCTTAAAAATAATGGAATCACTGTAGATATACATATCCTTCAACTGGCGCAAAATAATCACCACAGCAATGTCAAGAAGAGCAACTAAAAGAAGGGTTAAACAACTTTACTGGTGGTACAGCTTAGGAAATTTCTTCCGGCATGAACTGATAAAATTGATAAAACTGATAAAAATTTATATATATTTTCCAGCGGTTGCTGGTTGGTTTTTGTTTTAATTTTTACAGGGTTTCAAAAGTAAATATAAAAGATCACATTGTTTCTACCGAAACAACACACATTTCTATCTGACATTTAGACAATTATTTCAAAATATTTGAAAATCTTCTTTCGTATTAAGAATGAGAGATAGAAACATAGAAAGACTACCTACTCCTAGGATTGGGTATTTTTTTTCTTTAGCCAAAAACTCCCCATAAAATTGAATTTTTTCTTTTCGCATAGCTATATGATTAATTCAGAGCCAATGTATAAGCAGCCACTTAAACATTATTAAGTCACTTATTTGCGTACCTACCAACTTCAAACAAATATGTAGTGTAATCGGTGATCTAAATAGGGTTTAATAATTTGTGTAAATAGGCCAATTTTCTGACATCATGCTGGTAATTATTTTATACTGAAAGTGGTTAATCTATTACGAAATCTCCTCACTCTCTGGTACGGTAATTTGGCAAGGGGCTGCATAAATTGTTACAATAGTGTTTACATTTAACTTAATTTTATTAGGGACAAATCTAAAAAAAATCTGGCTACTTTCAAATAAGAAACTAATGAATTTTCTTTGGTAACTCTTAGCTGTGTAATGATTGAAAATTCAGCACTGAATGAGAAATTTGTAAGATTTTCTTAAAAGTTTCACTCCATTAGTCGGTAAATAGTGTAACAAGGCCAGACAAAAGGAAATATAAAAAGTGGGTCGCCCAAAGGATAATATAGGAAACTCCCGAGCTGGCCAATTTGAAAGTTAGTTCAATTCAGAAGTAGGTAGGTATCAGAAAATGTTCCTAGCACAATTATTGTATTACACCAAGCCTCAATTGATTTGAATTGTACGACAATAATCGTCTTCTGATAAACATGGAAAGAGAATAAATGTTATCAACCCCGCACTCACAATTCAATAACTTTTATCGTTTATGACAAATAAATTGCCAGCAATAAACTATACACTAATAATTTTCCACACACACTTTAGGTTTCTTTTCGTAAACATAGACACTGTGCACTGTGCAGTACTAACCTGTCGCCAGTCCTCGCTTTTGCGCCCACTCCGCTATCGATGGCACATGGTGTGCTGTGTCATTCTGTCCCCGACAGTTATTTAAATCAACGGCTGCCGTCACACCGATAGTACCGTAATTGGCTTTAACACCACCCAAATAAGCAGTGGCTGTGCACGCCGAGTCCGCCACTTGGGTATTCGCACAGTACGTCTAATCCAAACGAGAAACCATATATAGCCGAGAGATAAAGTACAGGAAAAACGCAATGGCTGCATCGAACCAACATCGCCGGAGCAGCTATCCCACAATTAAGTGTTTTCCATTAAACCGAGGTTAGCTGCTCCAGTTTATATCATCAGGGTGTACATACCTTGCTGAGACCCATGTAGGGGAACTTCTCGAAGGACAACTGTAGCTCCTCGCCACCCATGTAAACGCGAGTGGCCGTAAGCGTTGGAATGGACATCCCATCACCGAGGAACATTATAATGTTCCTGGCCACATTCATGTTCAACGTATTCTTCTGCAGCTGGTTCTGAAGGGTGCGCTGGGCCACGTTGTTCCAGTATTCGCTGTATTCCTCATCCGGATTGGGAGGTCGAAAACTTAGCAGTGGCATCGCCCGCCTCTGCCTCTTGTTCTGCGGGAAATGCAATGTGGGATGCATTCGGCGTTCATCATCTACTAAACGGTGACAGTGTAAAGTTTTACCCATTTTAGGAGGCTAGGTCACCTACCCAACTTGTTAGCAGCAGCCTCGAATTCAGTGTAGGGGTTCCTTAAACCCGCCACCGAGGACGCAATCGAACACACACTAAGCACGAACACAAGACGACACATGGAATTAATCATGTTGTCAATTAAAATCTTAATCTATATGCACCACGCAACGCACTGCCCACCAAAGACTGACAACAGACAACACTTGTTTAAAATCTGAATCTGAACCAAGTAAATTGGTGCTTGTGCGGTAATAGCGCGCTTTCTTGTTCGATTGGAACTCATTCACTGCGCTAGTGACAGTGAATTATCGACTGATGGCCGCTGGTCCAGAAGCAGTCGTATTTATAGTATTATCGGACAAGCCAGTCTGAGTCTGAGTCGCTTGCGATATTGATCGACTGATAAGCGCGTGTCTGTTTTTGTCGTTTTGACAGCGATTCTGATTTTTTGGAATTTTCGTTTCTGTTTGGGTATGGGTACTTGTCTCATATTTGTTTACAAGGAGATAAGCTGGCCTATGCTGGTCATATGTTGTTGTGTCAACATAGTGATTGTGTTGTTTCGGACTTATTACAAATTACGACCAAAATGTGCGATACAATGTTTCCGGACTGGAGCTGATTAACGCCGGTACCTGCCAAGAATACATATTGAATTTGGAAATATGGGAACTAGGAAGCAGGGATGTCGATGTCGATGAATCATTATTATCAGTTCAAGTGCATTCGTGTGGCAGTTTAATTTGTATGGCTGCTTCACCTATCATAAAACATATGGTCATGCTCATGTTCATTGCTCATGCATCATGCTATTTAGGTAGTTCGAAAGTTCCAACGAGGAATTTAGGTCAATGCGTATAATGTTGGTGATGACTTCCTGAAGATAGCATTCAGAACATAGTTCAATAGGACATTAGTTGATCAAATGGCTGATTCAATAATCATATTTCTGAAATCATTCAGGCGTGCATTTGCTACTGTATTCCTCATTGAAAAGAACAATTTTAAATACGGTTCATGGTCAACTAACCAGAAATGGATGGTTGTTTTTTTCCATAATACATAATTGAGGATTATGTATCAATGTTATCCCTTTTCTACGCGAGGACATTAAAATGTTATCGTCTGTTACGGTTATGTGGAAAAATAACAATAAATGTTGTTTCCAGAAAGTTGACTTTCACTTATCAGGATCATGAAGAGTAGGACAAGGAAAATATTGAGAGCGATGTACCTATATTAGAAATACTTAAATTTAATACTGTAAAGAAATAAGGTCCCGAAAATAAAATGTCACTGGTTGGGGTCAGATTCCCGAAACCAAAATCCAGAAAACCCAAAATATCGAAAACTAAAAATACCGAGAATCCAAAATTTCAAAATCGCAATTTGCGCCATTTTTTTTATTTTATATAATTTTTCGCGACATTTGGTTTTGGAGATTTTTGAGTAACTCGATTTTGAATTTTTGAAATTTTGGATTCTCGGTATTTTCAACTTTCGATATTTTGAGTTTTCTGGATTTTTGTTGCACAAATGAATGGTTTTGAGAATCTGGGCTTCGTGTCCTATATGGACCAGAATCTATACATATATAATAAAACTGTGGGAATTTTCTTTGTCATCTAAAAACTCAAAAACTACTGGACAGATTTCGATGAAACTTTTTTTAAAATGTTCCTTAAGACTGTGAGACTGCTATAGATAGGCTATGTCGTTTATAGCCACGACCTTTAGGAACAGTTTTTAGCCAAAATGTATTTTTTGAAGTGAAAATACATACATACACATATACCTTGCTACAAATGGATGTATATACTTTTGCGATCATGCGACATGTCAAACAAAAAAAAACACACTAGCATACGTATATGTACATCGCATACGAAAAGGGTTGATTTGTTTTCGCAGTGAGTACTATGGTCAGTTTTATATGTAGGTATGTATAGCATGATCGTATGTCCGATGCCGGATGGGGATAGGGTGCGTGCTGTAGTATGGCATGGGGTATATTAATACTATTCATAAGTGAAGAGACGTATAATACAAAACAGGTTTCATTTCAGAATTTCATTCGATATTTGGTATGGTAACTGTGTAGGGTTGTGGTAGGTAGTTGTATGGATTTCATAGGAAGAGGGAAACAAAGGAAAGGAAAGGAAATGCAATTATAAACAAGTGGCAAGATCATGGAGAGGGAGGACGATGCACATTAAATCGATATCTATATACTTATAATAAAACTGTAGGAATTTTCTTTGTCTCCTAAAAGCACGAAACCTAGTGGACAGATTTTTAATTTTAATTTTTTAATTTTAATTTTTATTTAAGTAGATATTTGAAGGCTTACACATTAAGATAATATTATCTTTTAAAATAGTGATAAGCTTAGTAATGAATTTAAAAGAAACAATGATTACTACCTTTAAACGAGAATAATAACAATTAAAAATATAAATATAAACGGCCAATTGAAGTTTACAAATACAAAAGGAAGTTGGTACATAAAAATATAAAATAACAAGAAACAATTACAAGGAAAACAAAATTAGATACATATTACTTAGTTAAATATAAATTAATATAAAATAAAATATAAATTAATTAATAATTGGCCGACAAGTAAGATTTTAATACGGTTGAAAATCTCTTTTTCTGTCTTATTTCTCTGATGTGGCGAGGGAGGGAGTTCCAGAGTCTAGTGGCATTAACAAAAAATTGACGTTCGGACGTTAAACAAGAATAGCGCGGGGATAAAATTTGTCTAGTCCTGATAGATGTACAAAACGTTAGTCTGTTAAAAAGGTTGCGGGGTTGACGTGTATAAATTATGTGATGCAGCATTAATATGGTACGGTACTGTAAAAGTCTGTCAAACGTGATGATACAGATCCGGTAAGAGAAGTGTGAAATGTGGTCGTATCTTCGAAGACCGAAGATATATCGAGCAGTATTGTTATAAGCAACGTTAAGTTTCCGATTACTAATCGAGTCGCACTTACCGAAGACTTCGCAGCCGTAAGTTAAAATTGGAGTAATTAAGGTTTCAATGAAACAGTCAAAGTGTAATCTTAATATAATACCAAATATAAGTTTATTTGTTTGCTAAAAGCGAGCGGCGCAAGGCGAGCACGAGTCAGCGCGAAGCTTATCTGATGACAAATTTGCCATTGTGCTGAAATCTCTCATTAACACAATCATCAATCGCCAATCATATGCCTTATATATCACATCGTTACCAAGTTCTGTTAAGCCCTGTCGTCCATGGCCTAACGTTCAAAACCATTGTGATCGCCCCGGACATTAAATCATTCATCAAAATATCAACAAAAAATAAATTATAAAAGTTTGTTGGCTCAACAGGTCCGTATAGGCACCCTAGATCTAGCTCACAGACTACATATGTATACATATATGTCCATTATATGAACATAATTATATGAATAGTTTGTGGTCTTGTTTCTCGCAACCATTCGTTTGTGTGCATTTTTATTTTTTAGACAAGCGACCTATAATTTTATTCCGAGTCCGAGCGGCTGAATTGAAATTTTTTCCAGGACTCTCTGATATTATCGACGTTCGCGGAGGTGACGCAGTGGAAAAAACTTTAAGATATACCTAGTTTCATTATTTTCTTATTCTCCTGTCCAGGTATTAGTGTTTTAAACAAAAACGCCAATCGTTTTGAGAAAGCTGAAGAACACAAAATAAAGGATTGCTATAGCCTTCGGATTGAGTTTTTCCGAAATACTTTAAAGTACATACTTTCCAGCGATTGGACAAGAATATATACATACATAACTAAATTAATAAAATGACCTTTAAATCTTCCATGAAGATATTTTAGAGGATCCATTTTGAAGGTGAGACTCCCAGTTATGTAGGAAGTGCGATGGTGGCATTCAGTGATTTTATCGATAGGTACTATATCGTACGATTTGATGGCAACCGCTTCATTGATAGTGTTTTGTGGCTGTTTTAAGGCTTGGCAAGAAGCTTTTGAAATCAGATTCAGAAATAAAGTCAAGCAGCGGTCCATGCTTCGGTGACTTGGCAACGTTAAAAGCACGTTCCCAACTTTAATTTCGAGATGTAACAGAATGTAATCATTGCCATCAGGGAGGCGTCCTCTATTCCAAGGTATACCATGTAATCAGTGCCATCAGGAAGGCGTCCTCTAGATGTGCAGAGGATGAGATAGTTATAGATCAAGTCCAAAATCTCCCCTCGACTCTAATAGATTCTGCTAATAGAGACTTCTGAGCGAGGAGTTTAGCCAACTCTACGCCTTAATCACTGATCCTCAGAGCAGACCATTCGTCACTATAAAGTAGGATACCTCGAAAATATATTATGACTTGTCTCTGCTAATTCTCAGAAACTACCTATTAAATGTCAAAGGCATGTCATTTCAACCGCGTGACAAGAATTATTATTTTGTTTTTGAATAATAATCCTTTCACATAAAAAATGTAGGCCAGTTTATTATAGACAATTATTTAGTGTTTAATGACAAAATGCATGTTCAATTTGAAAAATCCCCAAATGTTGTTTTTAATTAACTGTCTTTTCTCACCTATTTCTTGCTTAATTTTTTTGTAATGGCTTTTAGTTAATTGCTCCAGTCTTACATACCCCAGTGGTATTTCTACTAACAAGTAGATATCCTGTCTGATTATTTCGATTTTAATTTAGATACATGTTGACATAATCATTCAATTGTTTTCTATACGTCACATGAGCCTCAAGGTTATCTTTTCATGTGTACGTAATCAATTTAAACAATTATTACTATCGTGGTGAGAATGTAAATTATCATATTATTTTAATTATGTTGTCTGGGGTGAACCCCAGTCGGTGGTTTTTTATTATTGCTCAAACCCATTCTAGACTTAATTGAACCCCCATTACGCCAATTTACATCTATGTACATCGATAAGCAGAATAAAATTTACATTTCTCTATTTTCTATTTCGAATAGATGTCCAAAATATACACTGATCTCTCGAAAGTTTAAGGGCACGTGCCGAAGTCGTTTAATTGCGATAGTACCTACGTTTTGCGCTATCATCCTTAGCTATAGATTTGCGTTAGTTTCTTCACTTTGATTAGCACAACCATGTATATTATCAAATTCACAACTACTTACGTATACATAACAAATTACACGAGTTCCTAGCTGAACTGATAACAATAAAATGAAATTGATTATTCCAGATCAATGCAGATAGAAAAAAAAACAAGCTCAAACCATCTACTAAATTGCCTGTGGTGTCATGTCAGGGTGACACTACATCATCCTGTGTATCCATTAACAAAGAACATTGTTCGCATTTTAATATAGGTTTCTTATCATTCCAAAGACACACCTTATGCTGGATGAAAAAAACAAAATTCCCTCGTATACCTACCTACAAGATGCGAGCACGAATCCCAAAAAACAAAAAAGAATACTTCCAACCCCGAAATAATTCAATTTCTCAGCATCCGTCATTCCCACAAACGAAAAACAATATTTTAAACAAATATTATATAGTTGCATGTTGTTTTGTCTTAATCGCGTGTATCGCATAATATTCTGCGCTCATAACATATATAACTGACAAGCACATGGACTCCGCTTTAGCACGAGATATTCAATCGGTAATCACGTGAGACTGGAATGAGATCGGAAAAGCTCTTATCGCTAAGGAGGTGTGTATTGCAATCGAGTTGTCTGACCTCTGGTATATGTATGTACTACAAAAAAAAAAAAAACACACAAACCAACTCACTACTTGATTAATTTTTTTTTTCCTCTTTTAATGTTTATTTAAATTTAAATCATTATTATTATTTTTGGGGGGCTCTTGAACTGTTAATCAAATAAGTTTATTTGGGGAAATCGTTTTTTGGAGCATTTTCAATTTGACTGCCACATTTCCGATTGAACTGAACTTTGCCCTTATGTAAATTTATTTTCCAATAGATTGCGGGTTTGCCGAGATAGAATGCAACTTTTTCTAGTGCATTATGGACTTGGTGTAAAGTTATATGGATCGTTTTTAATTAGAATTCATTATGGGCGAAAACTATCTACACAACATGGATTTGGAAAGAATTAGTTTGGTCTGGTTAGATGTTGATTGGTGTGGTCACTGGTCACTCATTTGAGGTGGTTCGAATTAAATTGAAATGGTGACAACATTCTTTAGTACATATACCTACAATTGCAGTATGAATTACAGTTTTATACATTAGTTGCTCAGAGTAGTTTAGTTAGTGTGCTAGACCACAGTTCCAAAAGTCGAGGTCATCGACATTCTCTTGCAGCGTGACTTCGATCAAATTAAGATCTACATATTGCGACGATTGCAACACTCATTCATTCATTTTCTATGACTTATCTATTAAGTGGTTTGCGGGCTAAAGTTGCTCAAGTGGAGCCTTCAATTTGGTGTTATTAATTCTGTGGCCGCGACAGAGTGAGATATATATGGGGGGGCATGCTGGCCCCCTGCAACCCACCTGCTTGGGCTTACTGTCAGATTTTCAGAGCCTGAGTATACATAAAATACTAGAACAATTTGGCCGCACAAAACTTGTTGGTTGCAAGTTTGGCTAAAACAAAATTGTCTGATTCGGCAGAGTCATCCTACCATTCTTAATTGTTATAAGAGCCTAGTTTTCGTTCGAGTCTTTAGGCCCAATTATGCCACCATTTGAGTGGACCGATCATATGCCCCTTACGGAGAAAAAAACTGTTGTTTTCCATAATATCAGTTCGAGGAACATTCTTTATGAATTAGCTTTGCTGCGTTTGAAGGGGATCCCGCAAGGAAATCATTATTCTTAATATCCTTATCGCGGAGTTATGACATAATCTGTTAAATGTGTATATGTTGCCAGTCTCAAAATAATAATACAGAAACAAAATCTAGTTGGCGCAACAGGATCCATGGGTAGGATAGAATTTATGGTTATCTGCTGGTTTCAAATTTAATTACAAGTAATTTTAATATTGATCACAGCACAGATACATAATTGCAATCTTGTTTTTGAGGTGAATTTTGTTATGACGAAAAAAGTGCGAATTTCGGAATAAAATATTGCACTAATGCAGTTTATACGCTAGTTTGTTTGTGTACACAAGTAATCCTCGTGTTCGTTCTGTGCACTCAGCAAATGTATCCTCAGACTGTATTTCTGCGTTTTTGAAGCGGTTGGCGCTCGACACTATTGGTTCATTTTTTTTTTTTTCTGAAATGTTTATGACAAAAACTTTATACGATCAAAGGGATTTTCGGGATTTCATTATTTAAGTCAATACTACTTGTAGGCTTTCTTGAGTGTCCTTCTTCTAACTCGTCATCGTCAATTCTAAAGTATCGTAATCTATATTCATGAGCCGACTTCTATCTCGTTCTAATCGCTGGATGTTTTGGTAAAGCCCTTTGTTTTTCAAAAACTTATAATGCACTTCATTGGAACTTATAGACACTTATGAAATTAACACACCAAACATCACACCAAAGATCATTCACTTGAAATGGCAGATATCAGAAGAAGAAATGTCCTGCTCTATCATCTTACTTAATTCCAGTACATTTAAGTGAATAAGCATATGAAGGTACTAACAGTTCTTTCTTCTGAGGTACAGCAGAAAAAGAAATAAAAAATATCTTACCAGACATTGGGGAGTATCCGTGTCGTGTGTCCGCTGGTAAGTCTAGCGTAGGTTCGGGACCCTAAAACCTCTACTTTCAACATACCTAGTCATCGAACCATTTTTTTTTTTTTTTTTGTTAATTTTTAAGCGCATGGACCATGTCAATTATTTTCGCATCTGGCGAAATAAACTTAAATATACGACGATACATTTTCGAGGAAATCCATTTTTTGGATCCAAAATAATTTTTTGTAACGATTTTGTGCTTTTGATTGATGAGATAAGTGACAAAAAAGGTGATATAATTGTGGTTGGTGACATCAATATTAATTGGCTATGTAAATCAGAAACATATACTTAGAAAAGAAATTAGACGAATTATAAAAGATAACGCATGCTTCCAAATGGTAAGTGAACCAACTAGAATAACTAAGGACACTAGAAGTTTATTGGACTATGTTATTACAAATAAAAAATAGTTTAGTGTTAAAATAGAATCTAACTTAAAAATAAGCGATCACGAAACGATTTCAATCGAGCTGTGTAATAAAATTAAAGTGATTAAAACAGACAAAATGGTTCAAAAGCTTAAATATAATAAAAACATGCACATATAATGTGCAATATATTTGTGAGTGAATTGAATAATACCACGTCCAAATTTATTAGTAATAGGCTTCGCAGCCATAGTGAAAACAAGTGGTTTAATACGTATCTCCGCAACTTGAAACAAGACAAAATTAACAAGCATAGTAAATCAGTTATAGGCAACTTGTTGGAAAACTGGATGGAATACACGGTAGCCAGATATAGGTATTCTCAAGAAATTCAAAAGGCAAAAAATAGATTTTTCCAAATTAAAGTCGATAGCTCAACAAATCAAAAGGAGATATGGAGAAATTAAAAAAAACTAGTCGTAAAAAAAGAAGAAAGTGCGATAACGTGTGTCGAATTTAACAATGAAGTTATAGATAATAACAAACTGATTGTGGACAAATTCAATGATTTTTTTGTGGACAGTATAATGGAGATAAATGAATCCATCCCTGTAAAAACTTTCGTGAATTTAATAAATGAAACAAACTCTAAATGTACCTTCAGTGATATTACTACACAAGATATACGGTCAATACTAACAGAAATGAAAAACAAAAGAGACTCTACTATGCTGTGCCCTAAAATATATTTAGACAACTCTGAAATACTAAACCCAGTGTTAATAAAAATCATAAACAAATCCTTTGAGGAAGGTATTTTTCCTGACTCGTGGAAGGAGTCTATTGTAACTCCTATCGCTAAAGTGGCAAATACAAAAAATAGCGAGTTTGACCTATCAATTCCCTATACCACTAGGTATATGAAAAAATCGTCGAGAAAATTGTGTTTAATCAATTAGAGGACTACTTCGAAAGGCATGATTTTATAATAGAAGCCCAATCTGGTTTTAGAAAGGGAAATCCATGCGAAAGTGCACTAAATTTCGTACTGACAAACTGGAAAGAGTCTATATCAAAAAAGAAAAGTGCATACAGTGTCTTCTTAGATCTAAAGAGAGCTTTTGAAACGATAGACAGGAATATGTATTCTTATTCAAAAGTTAAAAAAAATACGGTGTTGTGGGAAAATAAATAAGATGGTTTGAATCGTATCTGTGTAAACGCACTCAAAAAGTTAAAGTTAATGACATTCTATCAAATCCGAAAGAAGTTATGCTTGGGGTACCGCAAGGTTCAGTTCTGGGGGTACTTTTATTCCTTATCTACATCAATGATATGGAACGTGTGCTGAAATATTGTCAACTCGCTCTATTCGCTGATGATGCCTTACTTTTCATCGATGGGGAAGATATTGAAGACAGCCATAATAAAATCCAAGAGGACTTAAATAGAATCTACGAGTGGCTTTGCCAAAACAGATTAAAAATAAATGCCAGTAAAACTAAATGTCTACGATATTGAATGGCAGATCTAATTTTAATGTGAATCTTAAAATAGAAAACCTAGTTATTGAAAAAGTTCAAGTGATTAAGTAGCTATATTGGAATAATAATTGATTGTAAGTTAGACTTTGAAAACCATGTGGATTATATGTGTAAAAAAATTAAAAAAAAAAACTGAATTTATGTAAAGAATAAGGAAGCAAGTGGCGAGGGAGTGATCAGTAGGCTTTGCAAAATAAATTAGTTTATAAAATCAAAAACAAAAAAAAAAAAAAAATAAGAAAAAAATTAATCAAAAAGAAAATCATCAATTCAAATCAATTTAATACATACTAAATAGTTAATAATATTTGCCAGCCCCTTTAGTATACTGAAGATAGTCTTAAAATTGGACGAATTAGAGAAGAGCCAAGTTGGCAGAACAGTGCAAAGTTCGAACTGTTGGTGAACGATCAAGATGTAACCATTATAAAATTACAGATTCAAGAAGAGTGCATTTTTATCAAATATCTGTACGAAGCTACTGAAAAGGTAATTTAGTTAGACATGTTTATTTTAAGTTTAGAAACTTAACCGAAAATGTGTAACATCGTCACATCGGTTCGCGAATGCCTCGGCTTCAAGAGTATTTCGCCAACACAATGGGAATCAGATCCACGACAATTGGGTTACACCTGAGTGCCACCAGGTATAATAACATCGTCAAAGGTCCAGCGTTACTTTGATAAGATCCCTCAGGAAAACTCAGTTCAAACGGTAATATGTAAGAACCTTGAATGTTTACGTCTCTGTAATTATTCAATCAGCTTATTTACGGGTTTAGTTTGTCCATTTGTATTGGCGCTATTCTACGATACCCGGAGGCCCAGAGCTTAGCTTCAATGAGGGCCGAGGCCTGTGCTAATGTCTCTAATACATACATACATACATACATACAGAATAAGGAAGCAAGTGGCGACCCCAACTGCAATTAAAATTTATAATGTTATTGTGAAGCCTCATTTTGAGTATTGTTCAACTGTTCTGTTTTTGTGTAATGAAAGTCAGTTGGGCAGATTACAAATTTTGGAAAATAAATAAAAATGGGAAATATAATAAAGTGTAGTAGGTACACGTCCATTGTTTCTATGTTAAGTATGTTGCGATGGTTATCTGTTAAACAAAGAGTTGTAATGAATTTGTTAATTTTTGTCTTCAAGATAAAAAATAATACAATGCCAAGATATTTAACTAAATATGTCCGTTATATTAGAGAGGTCCAACCTTACATTTTAAGAAACATGAATGACCTAAGGTTACCAAATTATGTATGTAAAAGCAAGAGCTCAAAACTCACTCATTTATAAAGGCTTCAAATTATATAATGAATTGCCTACAAATATTAAGGAAATATATTAATAAATAATTTAAAATCTTTTAAAAAATGTGTTATTGTATTTGTAAAATCTAATATCTACAATCAGATCAATGTAAAAATGTATCTATGTAAATAATAGCTTTCGACGCTAAATAAAGTTATATATCTATCTATCTATCTACCCACTATATAAGCTAAATTATATAGTAGGTATACATTTTAGTAAAGCTGCGTGCCATCACACAACCAACAAGTCAAAGATATTCCAGGTAACAGTTATACCAACCTAAATATCAAAGTGAAAACCAATGCCTTTAAATTATTCCCTCTAAACAGAACCATAGGATAAAAACCATTTAATCAGAAAACATATCGAGTTTGTTAATCGAATGAAGGCTCAAGAAGGATATCCCAAGTCGCCTACGTAAACAAATTAGAAAAATCTGTGCAGGGAAAAGGGAAATAAAATGCTTTCAGTTTATTACATTCACTCTTCAATATCAATGCCACCCACATTGCAATATATTTCCATTCCCATGCCCCTTCGCCGCCGCCCAACTCCAACCACTTAAACACAATAAGCCAATAACATTGGAGCAGGCAACCCTATCGTCGCACAACATCGAAAAGGCTGATACTCGTTACCAAAACGAAACAATAAACTGAGCCACAATGTGATCGAAATTTCATTTGAGATTTATTATGACAAAGATTACCAATGTCAAGAGTAAATATGGCGTCCATAAAAAAAGAAAACCCATGTCAAACAAGTTAAAGACAACAATTTCGGGATTGTGTCGGTCGTCCCGCTAGCAAACAGCAAATAACATGAAATGTAATCCGCAAAATAAGAATAGTAAATTACACACAAAATACAGCATTTTATATACTCGTACAATTTACTAAGCAACACCAGCAATATGTCGTCCCAATATAGATGTCCATAATGCAGCATGTACCATACCCCCATAACCCGTACCTCAATCACAGACGGCATCAGGGGCAGAGCGAGCCACGAAGAAATCCATTACGTAATGGTGATGCTTTAGTTGTAATCCTTGAGGAAACTTCCTGTTTGTGCTTTGCTCAAAACTCTACTGATGACTGCCTCCCCCTATCCCCCTCAATCTCGAACTAGGTCAACCATTTGTTTCAACTCTAGCCGTCGAGAGTTTAGCGCACACACCCGCAATACTTTAGCTGCCATACCGCACTATAGACCGTACTCTATACGAGTATAGCCTGCTCCTTGTACGGAGAGAAATAAATTTATAGCAATTTTATTTTCAATCACAAAAATTGTTTTACACGAACGGAAAAAAATGTAAGCAAAACAAACGGGTAACAACACGGATACAAAGCCAACATTGAGTCCTTGAATATAGGCGGAGGGTTACGAAATCCTTTTGGCAATGCCAGATATGGATGCTGTATGTATATGTTCGGCTTATGTGCGTGAGTTAACCTAAAATTTATGACGCTGCGGATTTCTTTTACGAGCCGATTTGCGATTAAATCGAATGAATAAAATATTTCGATTCCTCCAACGATAATTGCGCACGGGCGGGCGGGCAACACAGGGCGAGAGTTATTGAATCAAGTGAAAGTATTTGAAAAAATCATCGATTAATGAGTTTATGTCCTGAAGCGACATGGGCGAGATTAATTGCTCTAGAGGTATTCGTATTGATTTAGATTTGACTACATCTGGTGTTATTTTTAGTGTGCGGTTTCGAATAAATAATGCGGTTGATTTACAACGGCGATTAAATGTGTTAATTCCCTGCTTGCGTCATACTTGGGACGGGGATGTTCAAAGTTGACGTTTACTCATTGTTTAGAGGGGACCTATATTTTAATGCACGGGTGGTAAAGAACTGGAAAACAAAATTCTAAGTCCATCCAATCCCTCTTCCAAACAACTATAAAGAACTTAGTAATCCCAATCCTCGACATCAACCTACTAGTCAAAAAAAACTGCGCATTGGGCATTTGCCTTGTTAGCTAAGGCCTTATAGACGGATATTTTTTCATGAATATTTTGTCAACAAAATGTTGCTTATTTTTGGGTTGTCGTGGTCGCATACATCACAAATGTGAAATTCTGGCTGACCTGGCCGGGTGCTTTGGCCTTTATAGGAGCTATAGGGGGCCTCAAAGTTGTCAAAAATCTTGAAAAACAAAATTAAAGAGTCATCTTTCAATCTTCTCATGATGAATCCCAATTGAAAAACATATTGTGTAGTGTAATTGCCAAAACGATTAAGCAGTAGCAAACCCCTTCCAGAGCGCCCCGTCAAAGCAAGGTCAATTTTGAAGTAATTTTATCAATGTTCAAATTGTGGTATATCATCTAGTACATACATACCTACTGCTGAATCTAGAACTCGAGTTCCAAATCAAAATTCCGGTTGCAACATCCCGCCAGAGGGCGTCAAAGCGCATGCTGCGTAAGGGCCTTTTGATTGGTTTGTGTATGAAATTGTTGCATAACTTCGAAGATTATCTTCTATCGTCTATCTATCTTTACCCAGGAGATTGGTCAAAATTGGACAAAGGGGTGTGGCACCTCCCATACAAAAAAAATCATATAATATCTCGAAAACCACCGATTCGATTGAGTTCAAATTTACAAACAATCTTAGGTCTTTGCCCAGGAGTATTTCTGTGAAGATTGGTCCAATTGGACCATACAAAAAAAACATTGCAAACTCTATTCTTCGACAGTCATGGGATCCAAAGTTTGTTCAATGTTATGAATATTGTAATAATAAAAACAAACAGTTTTAAATCATACTGATTTAAATGAAATTGAAATTGTTTTATTTTTTTTATTTTGCACTATACGAAGTGTGCACGGGGTTCGCTAGTAAACTATACACGATTTCAAGTATTTTAATTGATTCTGAAAGGTTATATAAAGATCTCTCAGACCATGTATAAAGTTTATCCCTAACATTTATACTATTCAATTCAATTCACAAAACAAATATTAGGGGTTTTTCTAGGTCGTTTTCCGTTCTTTTTCTGTGCGCTTTTTTGGGAAAGATTAATCCTACTTTTTTGGTTAAATGTGTTTCACTCTTTTTTGGTTTTTTTCGAGGCGCAGAGAACTGGAGTTTTTGAGGTATTGATGCTTTTTCGTGGTCTTGCTATGCGTTTCGTGAGGGAGTTTTTTTTTGTTTGTTAAGTTCTTAAGTATGTTGTTGTCTAATGTTTTATAGTCCGATTTAGATAGTTTTTTTTTTGCGTCGATTTCCACTTTTTTTTTTTTAAGCCGTATTTTTCGGGGAAAGATTTGTTTTTATATTTTCTTAGGCACATGCACTCGAAAGTGACAAAGTATTTCAATGAAACGGTGAGTGAGGGAGTTTTTTTTTGTTTGTTAAGCTCTTAAGTATGTTGTTGTCTAATGTTTTATAGTCCGATTTAGATAGTTTTTTTTTTGCGTCGATTTCCACTTTTTTTTTTTTTAAGCCGTATTTTTCGGGGAAAGATTTGTTTTTATATTTTCTTAGGCACATGCACTCGAAAGTGACAAAGTATTTCAATGAAAC
Source organism: Cheilosia scutellata (assembly GCA_955612985.1). Classification (NCBI taxonomy): domain Eukaryota; kingdom Metazoa; phylum Arthropoda; class Insecta; order Diptera; family Syrphidae; genus Cheilosia; species Cheilosia scutellata. The sequence goes on from OY015312.1 coordinate 5,531,217, forward strand.
GGTTCGGAATAGGCATGTAATTTGGTATCCATTCGTTCCAAAAATATAACTCACACAAATGGATTATTAAAAAATGCTAGGCCAAGAGTCCTATATGGACCCATTGCGTAGACTATGTATTTTTTATTTTATGTTTGATGCACTCTAAGCATTCCGCCGATAACTTCTCTCGTTACCTCCAAATGTGCATTTTAAATATAAATGAATTGATACGTAGGTATTATATTATCGCAAATTATTACTGCAGTCGTGAATAAGTGTACTAGTTGCTAAGCCATATATTATACTTATCAAAGCCAATGTATAGATATATATATTTTTTTAATGCATACTTTAAGACAAGGGCGATGAGCTCCGAAAAAACCCATATAAGACAACCTGTAATAATTTTCAATTAACGAATTATTTATGAGAAAAAACGTGTATTGTCTTCTGCGGTTATTTTAATCCTATTGCCACCGATTCTATGACGTTATAGTCGGTTATTCCACTTAGCGAGTCCGAGTGCTAACGCTAATTAAACGTATATTTGTTTACATTTTAAAAATATGACGGTGTTTGAATGTCTTTTAGAGTCCCACTTCTTAACAAGTTTGTTTTTTGAAATAATACTTTACATATTTGAACTTATGTACATTATGTAGATATATCTGAAACAACAGAAACCCGTGTTTAAGCAGTTTTATTGGTATGTGATTGTTTTTTATTAAATTAAGAAATATAGGTATTTATTTATTATACGTATCTATATAGTTGGCTTAAACTAAACAATAACAATAGATCGTACTCTCTCTGCATCTAAAAATGATCATGACCAGTTATAGATAGGTACCTACCTTTTTAGGAACAAACATAAAACAAATGTCAAATGATAGCTTACGCTCTTTAACATTTCTATTTACAATTACAATTGTATGTAGCAATTCATTGCACTTATAATTGGCGACCTGTTATACATACTTGATCACTTAGGTGGGGCTACACTAGCCACTAGGGGCCACGGTGTTAACCAATATGCCTCTCCTGTTAGTTGCGCACTCAAAGTTGATTGAGGTCCCATTTCGGTTGTTCGCGCTACATAAGACGAGGTTTTCCTCTACTGCGTTGTCCCTTTGAGCTGGAGTCGAAGACTCTTCGAATCCGAGCGCTAATCCATTCGCTTTACATTAGCGTGGATCGAAAAATAACATTTCATCAGATTGATTTGGAAAAGTAACCAAAATGTGACGCAAGGCTCTAAAATACGTAAATTTATTAAAGTATAGGTACAGTTATATGAACGCCTGCAGCCTTTCGTCAACAACCTGATTATAGTCCCTATCAGTGTGGCTTCAGGCCAGGAAAGTCCACCATCGATAAAATATTCACACTGCGGCAGATCTTGGAGAAAACCCAGGAAGTCCAAATCGAGACCCACCAAATTTTCATCAGTTTTAAGGCCGCCTATGACATCATTTATAAAGACGAGCTATACAGAGGAATGTCTAGTTTTGCCATCCTTGCAAAACTCGTCCGTTGGTGCAGGATATGACAATGGAGAATGCACGCTGCTCCATTAAGGTCGGTAAAGAACTCACCGAGACCTTCGATGTCAAAAAAGGATTTAGACAAGGTGATGCGATGTCATGTCAACATCGTTCTTGAAAGAATAGTGCAAAACTCAAACGCTAACACTAGAAGCACTAGAAGCACTAGAGTATTGAGACGGAGGCGGCGAAGATGGGTCGACACCAGCGCTGAGATTAAACGAAGAATAACTCTTGCCAATCGCTGTTTCTTTGGGATAAGAAAGCAACTGAGTAGAAAAACCCTCTCTCGAACAACCAAAATGAGTAGAGTGACCATTTTTAAGACCCTAATCATCGCAGTCCTTCTCTATGGTGCAGAGTCATGGACTCTATCAAATGCGGATGAGGTTGTTGGTTGGTTGTTTTGAGAGGAAAATTCTTCGAGTAATTTTCGGTACCGCCTATATGAACGGTGAATGGGGGAGGAGATACAACGACGGACTGTACAACGACATTAACATAGCTATAAGAGTGAATGTCCAACGACTGAGGTGGCTGGGTCATGTAGAGCTGTGTTTTTCAAACTGTGGGTTACGACCCCCTAGGGGGTCGCCAAGAGTTCCTTGGGGGGTCGCGCTCTCAAGCCGGTAAGATTTATAACCAAAGGTCCTGTGCCAAAAAAAAAAATTAAACAAAATACAACATTTGTTAGTGCGACATATCTGAACGACTGTTTGTAACGACTCTGGCCACAAAGGAAGTTTTACGAGGAATCCTCTTATTTTATCTTTTGCAGTGATAATGTTTTTTTCTCTCCCTTGGAGGCTCTTATTCAAAATGTTTAAGTAGTCAAAAAGATCTGCGAGAAATGATAATTTTGAATCTTGTAAGAACATATAAACAATTTAGCTTTTAATTCCAGAACTCGTGTCAATACCTTTCCTTTTGACAGTCATCTGACCTCTGTTTGATAAAGGAGATTTTGATGGAGTGAACCCATTTCATCACATATGGTCCTAAACAGCCGACTTTGCAAGGCCTTGGGCTTTACCAATAATTATTTTTAGTCATCAACTTAAATGTTTTATAACAAAACATTTTGTTCAATCAATCTCGTAGTCACGACAGCTTTCGTATAAACAGTGGCCAGTAGTATTAGCAGTAAATAAATAAAATGTTATGTGATTAGACCGGGTTTTAAATGGGTTTAGTGTATGTAGCTTTTTGAATAACATTATAATGTGGGGGTCGCCAAAATGTTTTTACAAACAAAGGGGTCGCATACTCAAAAAGTTTGAAAAAAACTGTTAGAGCGAATGGACGCAAATGCTCCGGCCCGAAAGATATTCGAATCCACACCCGAGGGATGGCGCAGTAGAGGAAGACCGCGATTCAGGTGGCGCACGCAAGTGAAAGGGGTCCTTAACCAGCTTAGCGTGCGAAATATGGAGACAGCTGGCCAATGATAGTGCTAGCTGGAGACGGTTGTTGTTTGGGGCCCAGGTCTACCCCGGACTGTAGCGCCACCTTAAGTAAGCAAGTAAGTGAGTATACAGTAGGTACTCAGTTGACGGTTCCTAATGCGTTTTTTAGTACATAATCCGAAATTTAAATATGTACATCTATAATATATAAAAATCATGGTCAATTGTGTTTGTCGATAATGTTCTCTGTAATGCGTGAACCGATTTTGATTCTGGAAATTTTCCATGAAAGGTAACGTTGATACCATGGTTTATAAGTTCATACGGTCTTTGTAGGTGTATTGGTTCATGAGTTATAGGGGCGTGGCAGCTCCCATACAAAAAATGCATTCAAAATCTTATTCCTCGAAAACCATTGAATCGATTGAATTCAAATTTACATACAATCTTAGGTATCGGCCCAGGGGTATTCCTGTGAAGATTGGTCAACATTGGACAAAGGGGCGTGGCACCTCCCATACAAAAAAAACATTCAAAATCTTATATCTCGAAAACCACTGAATCGATTGAGTTAAAATTTACATACAGTCTTAGGTATCGCCCCTGGAGTATTCCTGTGAAGATTGACCAACATTGGACAAAGGGGCGTATCACCGCCCATACAAAAAAAACATTCAAAATCTTATATCTCGAAAACCAGCAAATCGATTGAGTTCAAATTTACATACAATCTTAGCTATTGGCCCAGGAGTATTCCTGTGAAGATTGGTCAAAATTGGACAAAGGGGCGTGGCACCATCCATACAACAAAGTCATTAAAAAATCTTATATTTCGAAAACCACCAAATCGATTGAGTTTAAATTTACAGATAATCATATCATATAATCATAGGTATTGTCCTGGGAGTGTTCCTGTAAAGATTGGTCAATATTGGACAAAGGGGTGTGGCGCATCCCATACAAAAAAAAGCAAACGCTATTCTTCGACAGTCAAAGCCACAGTTTGTAAAATTGGTAACATTCATATGCATTGTCCTGATACACAAGAATATTGAATTGAACATGGCTATACAATCCAAGATTCCTGGCGACTTGGTTTCGTACAAGTCTGTGGATACAGTTACTAATGAAGAAGATGTGAATTATCCAACAGAATTTTTGAATTCGTTGGATTTACCAGGATTGCCTCCGTTTTCCAGTTTTCTCACATAGACAGTTATATGTAGCCTGTTCGCGGGTTGGCAAACCATCGATTTTGTATATTTACACCGAAAATGGAAAAACCAAAAATATTGTGTACCACAAAGCATTGCGATAAAAACTATTTATCACTTAACTTAAATGAATTTGAATTTGTTTTTTTTTTTTATATTTCTTCTTTGCACTACGAAGTGTGCAGGGGGTCCGCTAGTAAAATATAAATGTCCGTATCTGATTTAGCTCAAAGCTACTCGCAGCCAAGCGTTGCTCTTTCTGACCAGTGAGTGCGGACAATACTGCTTCCAATTACAGACTGTTAATCTAATACGCAGTATAGGCTTTTTGAAATATAAAACGTTTGATAGTTGTATCACCACCAACGCTCTCTGTCATTTTAGTCAATAATATCGCCCATGATACCCTTTTCAATGTTTTTGTTTGTCTCCAGTGATATTATTCGAATGCTTTTTCAGCTACACAACACTCCGACTCCATACCCACTCATGGTACATAAAATACGTAATACGGCATCGAATTCCGAAAAGATACCCAATGACGCAATAACAGAACCATAGTAAATCCTTGGTATCTCTCTCAGCTAGAAATAGGGTACTTCAGGCAGAATGGAACACTTCCACGTACGTGTGGGTACATTATATTTTCCAAAACAAATACTTTATATGTAAAACTATTCACTTTACATATATGCAAATATGAACAACAACCTTCAGACTTACTATAGTATATGCGCCTGTACAGTACAGGTACCATTATACGTATAAAACACATTTACCAAACTTCGTATGCGATGTGCGTATATCCGCCACAATACCGTTTTATTTCCCAATTCCAAAAATACAAATACAAATAAAAAAAAAAACAAAATTAAATTATCGTGTTATTCATATTTTCATTGGCCGTTATCGATTTATCTCACAATACTTCAGAGAACAATGTAACGTCGATTGCAATGGCAGCAATGTTAGTATTAAATTAAACGCATCCACCATCGAGATCCCCGCCACACCCCCACCTCTTTGCATTGTAATGAATCCCCAAGGCCGACAGCAATTTCGGTGTTGTGTCATTTATGACACACAGATAATAACGTACATCGACATCGCACACGACGAGCTTGAATACGACAGCGTTATTGACATACGTTCTCGAGTAGGTACATACAGACAGATACGGCCAAAGTATCTGGCAAAATTGAGAGCGCTTCGTAATGTGTACATAATATGATTCCCCGAAAACCCAAGCGATTCGCAATCGCAAATAAAACCATCATCCCGATGGCAGGATGCGAGTTTCCAGTTCCACCACGCCCACCCAGCATTACTGTCGAGGGGGTGTGCTGTGCACAAAGCATATTATCCCACCACCACCCATCTCCACGGGGAACAAAAGGCAAAGTAGACAAACGCACTTTTTTTCTTCTGCTCGTACTGCTTGTGCTATGGCGAGATTCGTCGACAACGACAACTTTAAAATTGAACTTCCAAATGGGGAGATATGAAAAAATTGCGAAAACTCAATGAAAATTGGATCACAAAAGAAAAAGGAAAGCAATTCATGGAAGCCCCTACAGATCCGAGTTTTTTTCTTTTCGTGTACGAGTATGTGTAGCTATACCCCCCACCCACTGATGGATACAAGTTATTCGCTTAATGAATGAAGCCAGGCGTACCATCATCGATTTTTCAAAGACCAAGAGTACACCCGCACGCCCACCCATCGGGTACTGCCTCATGATGTCTCCAGAAAGGATGTACGGGTAACTGAACTGCGTAATTTGCTTCCTTCTACCAATCTGCAATCTGGGCGGTTTATGTTTTTTTAGCTCACATCTGGTATGTTTGACTCATTACACAAATTTTAGGATGAAAATAAATTAGAAAAAGAAAAAAAAATATGCTCCAGGTGAGGCTCGAACTCACAACCCCGGCATAGCTCACTGTTTACTGATTATAAGTACCGTGCGCTAACCAATTGCGCCACTGGAGCTACGGCTGCGGGGTTGTCAAAGTGCCAATACGGCATCATTGCTTACAGTTTTTCTTTTCGATGGCTTGGTAAATGATAAGCGCCAGGGTTGGGCTGGAATTATGAGGATTGGGAAGCTGATAAGCCAGCATGTTGTTGTCGCTGATGATTATTTAATTTGGGTATTACTTCGCAATTGGTGTCGAAAGTCGACCAGATGTAAATTGGAAGCATAAATACTTGTGGCGCTATAGTTGATAATTGTAATGACACATACAATTCTTTTCACTGACTTGTAGCATAATCATTGTTTGCAGTGAAGTGTGTAAATATATACAGACGAGATTACTACTTCGATAAATGTCTTATTTGGGAAACTAATATTTAAAGAATATAGAGGGAGTTTCTGCTGGTTTTGTTGCTTTTTTTAAAGTACAAATATTATCGCAATCTCACTTGGCTGTGCTGTTTAAAATAGATACTATCCATTTGTTGCATGTAACGATATCTGAATACAAATAGACAAGTTTTTCTTCAACGTCAGTCATCGGACGATGTCTAAACAATTGATTGACGAAAACAAGTCCTGCAGGTAGGACAGAAGTAGATAGGATTCCGGAATGTTAATGGCCAATGCAAACGAAATAAGGACAACGACATTTGGATATATGGACATTTGGAACATATGTATAACAAAAGACTAATATGCGCACTCATAAGCCAATGGAGGATAAAGATGCGAGTGTATCAAAGAACATACATATTATGTAGCAGCTATGTAGATACATTTACGAACTGAGAGGACCTATGAGCAGTGCGTTTACAAACATCTCCAAGAGTGCAGAAAGACTGCACTTGAAAGACACTGCCGAAACTATATGTATATATTATGTACCTACATACGTTTCCAGTCCAGTGCCGCCAGATTCAAGTGCAAAAGAACAGCTTTGCCAAGAAGCCATCAAATACGTCCCAACTCGGATTCCAAAAAGTAGGTACTATACAATCCGTGTCATCAGGCATTCGTCCCCTATATAGACAGGTCCAAAATGAGATGATTAGATCAAGTCCGATCTACGTCATCTACGCCTTACTTAGGTACTCAACCCTTGCAGGTTGCAGGGGGTGGAAGGGGGGCAGCTGAGCCCTGGCTGGTCATCCGCACGCTCATTATAAAGGGTGTTTTTTTTTTTTAGAGGTACCTATAGAACTTTGAAATGTAATAAAACAAAGGTGATTTAAATTACAGTACACATATTACAGGTAATATCTTCCGAGCACTCATTTTCGTTTCGTTCTGCGCATCTGTCAAAAAGGTATGCTTTTCGATACAGATACGAATGGGGTTGGGGTCACATTGTCACAAAATTCATGCGCGCGCATATTATTTCTATACGTTTATTGTCAGGGGCACATCCATACCGCCATATTGGAGATGCGCAATATATTAACTTTAATATGTGTACGTGATCCCCGGATAAGTGACCCTCGCTTAATTGCGTTCCTCGTTTAATTCAGCCGAAAACTGAGCAAATAAAGCATTCCATAACAAAGGTGCCTAATTTTTTCCGTTTAAATGCGTACCGCTTAAATGCGTTTCCCGGTTAATTGCGCTACCAAAAGTAAAGCTTCTCGTAAAACTTCATACAAAATCTCCCGTTTAAATGAACACACAAACGAACATTGTTCGTGTTCTTCAGTTTTTAATTTGAACATGCTAATAAAAACGCTTTATTGCGTTTTCAAGGCAATAAAGCGGAGGTTTCCTTATTGCGTAGATAACGCATTTAAGCGGGATTCTCGTAAGTGCGTTCCTCGGATAAATGCGTTGATAGATAATTGTACATTTTCCCCGACGCAACAATCCGGGGACTACTGTACTGATGTGATTTAAATTAACATGAAATTTATTTTATTCGAAAGATAATCTTCTGGTATTGTAATTTAAATAATGATTTCTGGCATATTTGCATATATGACGACTGGCTCGGACGTAGTCTAATCTGGAGGTCCAATTTTCGATGACTTTTTCCAACATTTGTGGCCGTATGTCGGCAATAACGCGGCAAATGTTGTTCTCCAATTGGTCAATCGTTTCGGGCTTATCGGCGTAGACCAAGGTATATAGAACTACACTGAACCAAAAAGGTACGTAGATTCAAACAAAAAATTCATTGAGACAATGAATAATTAATTAATATTTGTCCAATGAACGCGTTAATTGTGACAACGAATACGAGTTTATTAATTTAATTAACGTTTATGGATTTAATAAACGTTAATAAATTCTATTAACAGTGTTTATAAAAAAAATATTAATAACCCATTAATTATAGCAATGAACAAGTTTATAAAATTAATAAACTCCATTTATTGATTTAATTAACGAGTTAATAGTAACTATGAAGACTTGGTCATTAATTTAATAAATGCTTTTATTAAAAATAATAAACAGGTTTATTGAATTAATAAACCTTATTAATTGAATCAATGAATGAGTTAATAGTGACAGTGAACAGTAGTTTATTAATTTAATAAATACGTTTATTAAAAATAATAAACAGGTTTATTAAATTAATAAACCTTATTAATTGAATCAATGAATGAGTTAATAGTGACAGTGAACAGTAGTTTATTAATTTAATAAACAGGTTTATTAATTTAATAAATACGTTTATTAAAAATTATAAACAGGTTTATTAATTAAATAAATACGTTTATTAAAAATAATAAACAGGTTAATTAATTTAATAAATACGTTTATTAAAAATAATAAACAGGTTTATTAATTTAATAAATACGTTCGTTAAAAATAATAAACAGGTTTATTAATTTAATAAATACGTTTATTAATTTAATAAATACGTTTATTAAAAATAATAAACAGGTTTATTAAATTGATAAACCTTATTAATTGGATCAATGAATGAGTTAATAGTGACAGTGAACAGTAGTTTATTAATTTAATAAACAGGTTTATTAATTTAATAAACAGGTTTATTAATTTAATAAATACGTTTATTAAAAATAATAAACAGGTTTATTAAATTAATAAACCTTATTAATTGAATCAATGAATGAGTTAATAGTGACAGTGAACAGTAGTTTATTAATTTAATAAACAGGTTTATTAATTTAATAAATACGTTTATTAAAAATAATAAACAGGTTTATTAAATTAATAAACCTTATTAATTGAATCAATGAATGAGTTAATAGTGACAGTGAACAGTAGTTTATTAATTTAATAAACAGGTTTATTAATTTAATAAACACGTTTATTAAAAATAATCTGGGTGATCACAGAATCCATCGTATTCGGAATTTTGCTACGAACCCCGAAAGAACTATCGCAGAATCCATCGTAGTGGAAATTTTTTCGGAAAAAAATTTCACTACAACGGATTCTGTGATAGTTCGAAAGAACTATAGTTCCACTACGATGGATTCTGCGATAGTTCTTTCGGGGTTCGTAGCAAAATTCCGAATACGACGGATTCTGTGATCACCCAGAATAAACCTGTCCATCAAATCAACGAACAAGTTATTTTGAATAAATTTAAAATGTAAAATTTCTTATAGCCTTATTTTTCTGCCAATGAATTTTTAATTTCCGGACCAGAAATTAAAAATTTGATTAACAAAAAAGCAAAACAAGGAAATGATGCTTTCTAAATTTAGTTGGTCTTGTTGCTCGAACTCTGTAAAAATACGAAAAAGATGAAAAAATGAATGTGTGAAAATTATTTTTTACAAACCTATTAACAATTTGCATGTTATTAATTCTCTTGTTTTTTTTGCTGAAATTTGAATGGTGAAATTAAAAAACATCTTTAAATAATTCATTTTTACATTTTTATTTTATAAATAAGATGAGCCCAGGAAAATGGAATTACAATAATCTTTAATCTGTTTATTATAAGATCTCATTCAGTAACACATGAGTCTTGGCACATATTTCTTTTTTATTTCTTTTAAAATATTGGGTCTCTATAAAGCCCCAAAACGAGGAACAAGCGATTGGGTACTGGAGATTAAACAAATAAAAAATTTTGAAGCAGATATCCACTGCTCGGATGAAACTTTTAAATATAAATTTAACCCCATCAAAATACACAAAAATGTCTGAAAAGTTCAGAATTGAATCACCGTGTACAATTATAAATGGCTGAACATTCTCAGCCATTTTATTAAGAAAAGCAATATGTTCCTCTATTGCTTGAATTGTCTTGCCCACCCAAATGAAAGAATTCTGCGAGTCTTTGATGGTATATCTGGTAACATGTTTATGTCCCTCTTTGTCCTTTTTGAAAACTTTTTGGAAAGGTACAAAGTATCCATGTAGAGCCCAAAGCAATGCTGCATCTTTGCAATCTGAAAATAAGCCAAACAATAAACTTAGAACTTTGAAATGTTCCATGCTGGTTGGGTTGTGAAGACAATGTAATATTTAGAAGGAATTTTTAAATTTTGACTTCCCCTGCCCCTTTAAGGGAGGCTTTTTCATAACACATGAACCATTAGCCATATTAACTTGAGGCTTTGTATGTCAATAGATACCTAAGTCAAAACTATTACATACCTAATAAATTTTTAAAATTCGTCCTATAAGGGTTGAAAAAAGCGGGTGCAAACTTTTCTATATATAAATCTATGTAGGTCAACTCAAGAAATCCTTTTAATTCTAAGGCAATACTTCACCGAGTATTTTGAGCTACCTAACATTCATCTTTCTGGTCCATCCAGAGGGTGAGATATAATAAATTGAAAATAGATCTTATTTGGCCAAATGCAAACAAAAATTTTTATCTCGATCTCGACTGCAGTTGTGCTTAGGAGGGGTAGTTTTGGTTTGCTTTCTATAAATAGAATTGTCACTCGGACGACTGGAATTCAGAATGTATATATACGAGTACGTATTTTACATGTACGACGTAGTTGAATTTGATGTAGGGTATGGTTTATCATGGAAGGGTCTTAGAGTAAGCCATGTTTGTGTAGTTTACACTCAAATAATACAATACATAACTACAAACATGGCTTACACTAAGCCCCTTCCAGGAAAAACTTTAAAAATAGATTGGTTAATTTTTACTTTTTTGCCTTTTAGTGCAGTAGGTATACTTATAAAAACGTTTTATTAGTTTTTTAAACTATAATTTTTTTTAGTGTATATTTATGTTTACCAATTACTTGAAAAGGTAAAAATAATAATAATAGTAATGTATATATTAAGAACATATAAAAAAGAACATACTTTCAGATGGATTTGTTGATTCTATTTTCTTTAGGATCTCTCGTATACTTTTTTCCTTGACATGGTTTTCAGTAGAGAGAAATCTCAGCAGTTTTTCCACCAGTTGTCCCCACTTGTTCAAAAATGAACCGGAATTTTGATAAAGTTGACTGAAGTCTATATCAATCTAAGGAATTTAAAATTCTTAATATTTTTCGAACTGAGTGAAGCTGATTAAACGTTTTTACTTACCAAGCGATGGCCAGTTGGAAGCTTATACTGGGGCCATTTAGTAAAAATTTCAGAGGTGGAAGAAGCGTTTTTTATTTGTAGGAGTCTGTGATTTATACATGCTTTCCAGCAACGGTCAAATTCCTCCAATGACAAGTTATCATACTTCAATGCCCGATATGTATGTTCTGCATCTTCTTCTGCAACTAAAGACAACAAAAATCATTCCAAAAAAAGCTAAATTATTGTCTTAAAGGGTTGGGGTTGAAAGACTGTATGGTCAAAAGTCTGTTTTCAAAATACTGTATTTCAAAATACTGTATTTCAAAATTCTGTATGAACAAAATTCTGTATGAACAAAACTCTGTATTTCAAAATTCTGTATTTCAAAATTCTGTATTTTAAAAAAATGGTTTTGATAATGTAAAAAAGTGCGCACTTTTTTACATTATTAAAACCATTTTTTTTAAATATAGAATTCTCGTAAATACATTTTTTTTATATTTTACTGTCTCCGTGAATGTCAGCATAGATTTATGAAAACAAATTGCGACGAATACCTTTTGAATTTGCTACTATACAATCAAAGCTTTACCTTTAGCAGTTGCCTTAGTAAAAAAAAAAACAGAATTTTACTACTGAGCTCCAAATCAATATTTTTGTTTATTTGCATCAATTTAGAATTTATTGTTGTCTTTATGTGTACTGTTCCTGTTCATATTATTTCATTATTAAGTTTACTTTAGACAAGGCGCGCACCGAACTGGTGAGGCAGTGGCGGGCGTAGCGCTGGCATAGGAATGGTGTGGCGATTGAATGGCGCAAAGTGGTATGAAAGTGATTTAAGAGCAAACAACGAATTCACCAGTCTTTAAAATGTCGTATTTGTTAATTGGTCTTAATTATCTTGGTCACCACGCAACCACCACACCACGCCAATGTGCCAATGTGCCACTGTCTTCTGTCTATTTTACATATTTTATTTCTCAATAAATTTTAAAAATTATTTCAAAGCTTGCTTTTCGTTACGCAAACACTTTTTCAAAATATGGAATTGGAGCATAAACAGCATTTCGATAAACAGAATTTTGCATTTACAGCATTTTGGATATACAGCATTTTGAAATACAGAATTCTGAAATACAGAATATTGTTCATACAGTATTTTCAAAAAATAAATATGCAGAATTTTGTCGATACAGAATTTTGAAATGCAGAATTATGACCCGCTCCCTGTCTTAAATTATTTCTTTTGTCAAATAGAAATTGATTAAAATAAATAAACAATTCAAACATTTTTTTTTAATAAAAATGAATAGAAAACTTAGGAAAATTTTAAGTTAGCATATAAACCGATATCATCAATACTATCGATTTTTTTTGGGTCGATTTCTTTTTTACACCGATATTTTCGTCTTGATAATAAAATATCGATGTATCGATGCGGTTTTGGATTATCGCGCAACACTAAAGGATAAATGTTTTCACTTATTTAAAAAAGTGTTGAACCACGAGAAATATCAACGAACTTTAATAAAAACTTCAGTGCTTAATATCAAGGCAAGAAGAAAAATAATAAAAAAAAGGTTGAAAGCGCTTACTCTCTAACCAAGATGCAAATAAGATATATTATGTATATATATTTTTTATTTATATAAATTAATTTAAATCAAAAGGATAACTTCTGCTTAATTAAACAGTATTTGAAAAATATGATTTCTTCTCTCTTCTATACAAAATTGTAATCAACTTTTTTTTTTTTTAAATAAGTGAAAACATTTGTGCACTTTTCATATATTTTATAGTCGAGTATAAGTTTCGGATATCAATTATTTTGGTTGTATGCTTAAGCAGGTTCCAACCCAAAATGTTTCGAAGAAAGTAGAGTTGCTCTTATTTTCCTTAACTAAATAAAAAAATAACGCAAATAAGAACGTACCTATATCAGAGCTCGGTGTTTCTGGAGTTTTATTTTTTGCTGCGCTTGTTGAAGGGGATGAAGTAGTACTTGCCTCCATTGTATTCATTTTGGAAGAGGATTTAATGTTGCAATACTTGTTGTAAATTTTGCCTCTTTTACCTGTTCGATAATATTCCTACAAAAGTTTAGAAATTGCAAATTATTTTCATTCCAGCTTAAAATGTGGATATAGGTAGTGTTTACCAGTTTTTCAGTCGGGAATCTTTCTGCAATCTCCGTTTCAATTTTGTAACTTGAATGTAAATCCAAATGAATTTTGTTCTGATCAAAATAACTGGCTATTGTATCAATAAGTTGTTTCCTTTGGTGTTCTTGAAATTTGTTTGACTTATCGTAGTCTTCAGCTAATGCCAAAGTTTTGGGGTTGCTGTTCAAAATTTCTCCTAAAGATATTGAATTCGGCGGATTTGGTGATTTGGATGATCTTGGCGTGCTTGGAGAATTTATAACGTTTTGTCGTGATACGTACGGGGAGGATGCTCTAGATGAACATTGGGAGCTGGCAATCGGCCTAAATCCTGCATTGGAGAACATTAATAGGGGCTTTCCAATCGAGTGTCGCCACTCTCTTAATTTGGCTTCAAACATAATCAATGTTCGGTATGTAAATGGTCTTAGAACTCGTTCTAGGTGGTGACACTCAATATTTTTCAATACGTCAATATCTATGCCCTCCTCTGAAAGAGAATGTTGAAATACAATTTCTTAACCCTTAGCCCATCAGATGGCATGAACAAATTTATGAATTATGAATGAACTAATTTATAGCAACATTTTTAGTTTCGTTTAGCAGTGGGATGTAATTAAGCAAAAAATCTCAAAAACAAGAGCTTGCATTTGTCTTTTGGTTTAGTTTAAAAAAAAGGGCCTTGAAGATCATTTAATTTATATCATTTAACACGTGATTAGACAAATGTTTGGCATACCAAAAACTAACAACTATCATAGAGTTTTTGTATGGAAAAGTTTAACTAATTCAAGCTTAAGCCCAGTATCCTGCCCAGTATCCTGCTCGCGAGGCAGTTTAGCAAAGCAGTATTTATTTTGGCTATTTTGTGGTATTTTCGTGAATAAAATTAAAAATTTAAAATTTTGTAGTACCAAACCCATTTCGACTTATGTTTTTTTGTGCGAAATGAATATACCAATGTCATAACGTATTTGGTACTACAAAATTTTTAAATAAAAGGATATACTCTCAACAGGATATACTTTCTTTTAGAGCATTCTTCAATGAACTAAGAGATACCACAAATTTAGAGCAGATATTTTGCGTTGCCCATCTATATAAAATTAAGAATTAAGCGTGCGGAACAGGATACTGCTTCGTTGAATTTTATCTCTGTAGGCATTTAGATCAAATAATTTCTGAAATATTATTTATCTCTTCCTGCTCAGAAACTTTTTTTTTTTAAGAAACCCACTAAATTTCTATAAATGAATCATAATTTTTATATTGTGAAATAAAATGGAAATGAAGTATGTACAAAAAATGTTAACTTACTTTTAAATTGATCCAATAATTCTAACTGGTCCCAATTTTTCAATAAATTTGTCAGCTCATCATGTGGGTCTATATTTACAATAGTCGTTGTTTGGTAGTTTGTTAAAATATTTTCCAATTCTATGTCTGACATTATTTCCATTTCTACTGATTTAGATATAATAATGCCTTCCCCATCTGCATCCTCCACTTCACCAACGTCCACAATCTTCAGCGGCGGCGGCGTTGCCATTGGCAAGGATTGAAACTACTGCAGTGTTTAATAAACTACGTTAAATATAAAGGTTTCACTAGTTGTTATATTTAGTTTTGTATCAAAGTTGGGTTATTAATTACGAATATTGAAAACCATAATTATTTTACACTTTTAAACCTTATACTAATTTCAATAATATATTATTTTGACAATTATTTTATGTTTTTGTAAGTGTATAACTATCTAAATGAAAGATTAATTAATAATGAAAGAGCTTTTCTCCTAAATGCTTGATGATACACATGACGAATTTTTGTCTTGTCTTTCTTGGTATTTTTACATATGTTATTTCGTTTTTATTTTAATGTAGATAATATGACAGCAAAATTCGTCTTTTGCATAATTGTGTTTGTTTGGCAATTCTTAATTCTTGAGTCTAATTAAACCCTAAACTTTGTTTGCACAAATTGCAATAATCCTGTATACATAGTTACTAACAATTTAATAAATTTTGTTGGTGTTACCCTATATTTGTAACCTGACCCTATCTTGTAAACTCACCCTACTTTTATTTGACATATAATAAACTTACTCTTTCGTACTACCTACTTCATTAAAGACGCGTTTTATCTAATAAATTTAAAGAGAAATAATGACTCGTCGATTAAAGCTAAATTTTTATATCTGATAATTTGAAACAAAATATTCCTTAACTCTTAGTACCGTTTTACCTTCAGCAGTTTTTATTAACGTCATTGGTGGTCCAACAATGTCTTTTAAAGATATAATTGAAAATCCACCTAACTGCTTTTCGTCGATTTCAAAAGATAATATATGCGGATTGTATTGAATTCTGTTAATCTTTTGGCAAAACAAATAAACCTTTTCTTTTTTTAAGAGAATAATGTCTATTATAACGTACAGTTCTATGTCCGATTTAAACTGGGCTATATAAAATTGTGTTTGGTATTTATAACCTTGGATCTCAGTTTTAGAATAAAACTCTATGTCCGTGATAGGTACTTTTAGAATTTCTGATACTAGATTTGTAAAATTACTTTCTTTTTTATTTGTTTCATAAAAGCAAAAGTAGCTGTGATTTAAGTGATTTAGGGTATTAAATAACTTAAATGCAGCTTTTAGCTGATGTTTTTTTGCTAAAGTCAAACAAATATTTTTACGGGACGTGATGGCATGAGAATAAAGCTTAAATTCTTTATGCTTAGCTTCAAATTTAAAACACCAAAAGTTCCGAATAGGTCCCGATTGTTTCATAACAGATGGATAATGAGTCAAATTATGATGTTTTGGTTTTAGCGTGTCATTGAAAAGACGAACATAATCGTTGTTGTGAATTTCAATTTTCATTTTCAACATAGAGATGATGTCATCGGAAATTTCAAAAGAAAGCAGCAAATCAATTGTTTCAATTAAATTGAGAAGAAATTTCCATACCTCGTCATCCTGTGGAACTAAATCTCCAACCATTATCTGAATGAAAGATATAAATGTCATCATTTCTCTCGCTGTCATTTTTAAATGTTTGCTTTTTAAATGATTAATTTTTATTTCACCCGACATGTTATCAATCTCTAATGGGCCGTATTGAAAAGTTTGTTTTCTTAAATTTAGGGTTTCCAAAGTAAAATAAGAAGTTGTATGGATGAAATAGTTAATAATATGGCAAACATCGTAATGACAAACCCCTTCGAATAAGTCATGCATAAGATCAACGCAATGGTTTTCTACAACATGAAACGATGGTATTTCATTTAGTTGCGAATAATTTTGTATGCCACTTTCAGAAGAATTATTTAGAAAAACATCTCTTTCATAGTTAGAACGATTTCTTAATAAATCGTGTCGTTCAACGGATAACGTCTGCGCTTCAGATCTTTTAACTTTACAAAACCTACAATAGGAATTAGCTGAAAATGATCTATTGAAATCTAAAATTGTATTCAACCCCAAATTATCTCCTAACACAATCCCCAAAACGAAATAAACTTTTTTTCTACCCTGTCCGTTAAAGTTAATATCAAGGCCATCAACTTCAAGACTTTTAAGTTCTTGTATCAAAGCTTGAAAACATTTTTCGTTTCCAAACGACTTCAAATCCCTTGATTTAATGATTCCTGCTAAAAAAATATTATCTAGCTTTGATTCTTTCCACGGGAGGCAGGGAAAAGTATAGTAAATGTTACATATTGAGTGAACTCCGGCATGAGAACTTAATGGATTATTTATTTCGAAGTCATCGGTGTATAGAAAATATGGTATAAGTATTTTTCCCGGATACAAATTACTTTTTTGCTTCCAAAGGTCACCCTGAATAAAACTTGACATTTTGTTTTCTTTACTTAAGGCTTGCATGTGAAGAATAGTTTTATTCAATATGTCACCGCTCTCAAAAAATTTTTGGAATTGGAACTTTAATGGCATTAAAACACCTTTAGTGCTTTTTTCGTCATATGCTAGGTTCCCGTTATTAAAAACTGCGTCGATTTGTTTGTTTACTGAAAATTCGTGTAAGCGTCCTAAAAACTCATTTTTTTCTAGCCAGTCAAATAACTTGTACTCAGTATTGCAATAATAAAATGGGTCACGACACTTTGATATTAGACTCAAAAATTCGTTATGGGCTTCTATGTTTTTGTTTGCAAGGTGTTTATTTGAAAATGATTTAAACAATTCAACCATCGGATTTAAAATAAAATTTCGTATACCCTCTTGAATCTCTATAATATTTTTCCTTGAGAAACTATTTTTATCATGCAATTTTAAAACAAACCCAATAGCCGATGTAAAGAGTTCATTAAGACTGTCTTCAACATTGAATTCCTTAACTTCTGGAATTTTACTTTCGAATGCTTCTGAGTATTTTTGCAAACTATCAAATGTATCATCATTTTCGAAAAAAATATTCTGGGTCATATTGCCTTGATTAGAGCTACTAGCGACACTTACAGGTTGTGTTGAAATCTGAACGTGTTTTCTAGTTAAATGTTTTTTAAAACTTCCTAAATTTTGAAAGGATTGCATGCAACTATTTTCCATACATCTAAAAGTGCTATATGTACTTAGATCATGTATTTTTTTTAAATGTTCTATAAATGGGTTCACGGACCCTATATTTTCTTTACATATGAAACAAATCATGTTATAATATTAACTTAACTTAACTTTAAATAATAACTTATGAAACTACAGACGGAGCAGACGAAATAGTAAATGAGACAATAATCCTAAAAAGAAAAAAAAATAAAAATTAATTGCAGCGCTATTGCTTTGAGATAAAATTGTAAAGCTAATACCAGACAATATGTGTATACACTCTATTGGATACTGGATACTGCGCAGCTTTCGGTTGTATTTTTGTGCGATCCTAGGCTGCACTTGAAATGCGACTGGAACTAAGTTTTTTGTTGAGTGGAACCGCACCGCTAAGACTAGCGCAATTTACATTTTACAATCTGTGCCATTCTGCACTGCACATAAAATGCAATTTGTTGTTGCATTCCTGAGATGACACTGAATTCGTGCACAGAACGCAATACTAATGAGTAAGAGAGAATTGACGCAATTTCTTTTTCAGTCATTAACTCACCTGCAAAGTTCGTTTGTATTTCACGTGAGCAACACTATTGGATTCAGCGCATCAAGAGCCATCCCGCATAGAGATAGTTCTAACTCTGGAACTACCACTAATGGTGGCCAATAGAGGTCAGTAATTATTTTTTAAAACAGTTACTGCACTCACTGCTTGAAAAGTAAAACAAATGAATCAGGAGATATTCGATTACTAAGTGAGTATTGCACCCATTGAAAATAAAACATTAGTGCAGTGCACTCATAACAAACGGGTATTCATAAACGAGTACTCATAAACATAGTGTACACTGCGCTGAATATACTGAGTAAATGAATGAGAATGTCTTAACAAGGCATTGGAGGAGAGATAATGGTGAGTTAAAGAGGGAAGAGGCTATGTTTCTATATGAATGTAACGGGTGACCCATCTTTTATAGCTATACAAGCCCCAAAAATATTTTTGTTTTGTTTTGTTACATAAAATATGGCGCACCCTGTAACATCAATTATTTCCATTTTGTAATAAAACCCTAAAACTTTCCTAGCAAAGAACAAATTTTTATAAAGCTGCACTCAATAGAATCTAGAAACCAATTAACCATTGCATCTGTTTTATTCAGTGCACTCACTGTGTTATTAATAGTTATTATTGATCTTGTTTTGTTGAATTCAAGCACCCATGCAAGGCAAAGAAAGCAAACAGTGAACTCATTTTGGTATCAAGTGATCTCTATTGTGGAGTATTTGAGCTTTGCATTTTGGTACTCATTTTTAAGGTACTCTTGTTTGTAGAATTCCTGTGAATAGAATACACTGAACTACTGTACTCGTTTAAAGAAAGCATATGAATGTATTCATGCAAAACTCTAGTGGCCAAACCAATCTTTTCTCCAACAAGTAAGGCGCTTGCGTGGCAACTAGAGGACTTGTTGGCTTTCGTCTTCTGTTTCACTTTCGAGTAAATACGATGCCAAAATAACCGCAAAACATTTTATATTCAACTTTGTTAAATTTAGAACCTGACCGAATCCAAGCATTTATATAATAGGTACATAAATTGTCTGAATATATTAGCTAAACATCTAACTTCTACATATATAATGCGTCACACAGAAAGAAAACTTACGAAAAATTTAGGAACGTTGCTATTGCGGTGAAATTTAATTATTTTTACCAGTCCCTATCGTTATCGATTAGGCTTTTCAAATGTTTATCTGAGATTTCAGATTTCTGATACGAAATAGAACGAACAAAGAATAT
This sequence comes from Cheilosia scutellata, assembly GCA_955612985.1. Classification (NCBI taxonomy): domain Eukaryota; kingdom Metazoa; phylum Arthropoda; class Insecta; order Diptera; family Syrphidae; genus Cheilosia; species Cheilosia scutellata. The sequence continues at coordinate 5,551,334 of OY015312.1, forward strand.
TTAAATAAGAAATATTGGATATACAGCGCATCTAGAGCTATCCCGCATAGAGGTAGTTCCAACTCTGGAACTACCACTAATTTAGGCCAAGCCAATCTTTTCTCCAACAAGTACCTACGGCGCTTGCGTGGCAACTAGATGACTAGTTGGCTTTCGTTTTCCATTTCACTTTCGAGTAAATACGCTGCCAAAATAACCGCAACACATTGTATATTCAACTTTGTTAAATTTAGAACCTGACCGAATCCAAGCATTTATATAATAGGTACATAAATTGTCTGAATATATTAGCTAAACATCTAACTTCTACATATATAATGCGTCACACAGAAAGAAAACTTACGAAAAATTTAGGAACGTTGCTATTGCGGTGAAATTTAATTATTTTTACCAGTCCCTATCGTTATCGATTAGGCTTTTCAAATGTTTATCTGAGATTTCAGATTTCTGATACGAAATAGAACGAACAAAGAATATTTAAATAAGAAATATTGGATATACAGCGCATCTAGAGCTATCCCGCATAGAGGTAGTTCCAACTCTGGAACTACCACTAATTTAGGCCAAGCCAATCTTTTCTCCAACAAGTACCTACGGCGCTTGCGTGGCAACTAGATGACTAGTTGGCTTTCGTTTTCCATTTCACTTTCGAGTAAATACGCTGCCAAAATAACCGCAACACATTGTATATTCAACTTTGTTAAATTTAGAACCTGACCGAATCCAAGCATTTATATAATAGGTACATAAATTGTCTGAATATATTAGCTAAACATCTAACTTCTACATATATAATGCGTCACACAGAAAGAAAACTTACGAAAAATTTAGGAACGTTGCTATTGCGGTGAAATTTAATTATTTTTACCAGTCCCTATCGTTATCGATTAGGCTTTTCAAATGTTTATCTGAGATTTCAGATTTCTGATACGAAATAGAACGAACAAAGAATATTTAAATAAGAAATATTGGATATACAGCGCATCTAGAGCTATCCCGCATAGAGGTAGTTCCAACTCTGGAACTACCACTAATTTAGGCCAAGCCAATCTTTTCTCCAACAAGTACCTACGGCGCTTGCGTGGCAACTAGATGACTAGTTGGCTTTCGTTTTCCATTTCACTTTCGAGTAAATACGCTGCCAAAATAACCGCAACACATTGTATATTCAACTTTGTTAAATTTAGAACCTGACCGAATCCAAGCATTTATATAATAGGTACATAAATTGTCTGAATATATTAGCTAAACATCTAACTTCTACATATATAATGCGTCACACAGAAAGAAAACTTACGAAAAATTTAGGAACGTTGCTATTGCGGTGAAATTTAATTATTTTTACCAGTCCCTATCGTTATCGATTAGGCTTTTCAAATGTTTATCTGAGATTTCAGATTTCTGATACGAAATAGAACGAACAAAGAATATTTAAATAAGAAATATTGGATATACAGCGCATCTAGAGCTATCCCGCATAGAGGTAGTTCCAACTCTGGAACTACCACTAATTTAGGCCAAGCCAATCTTTTCTCCAACAAGTACCTACGGCGCTTGCGTGGCAACTAGATGACTAGTTGGCTTTCGTTTTCCATTTCACTTTCGAGTAAATACGCTGCCAAAATAACCGCAACACATTGTATATTCAACTTTGTTAAATTTAGAACCTGACCGAATCCAAGCATTTATATAATAGGTACATAAATTGTCTGAATATATTAGCTAAACATCTAACTTCTACATATATAATGCGTCACACAGAAAGAAAACTTACGAAAAATTTAGGAACGTTGCTATTGCGGTGAAATTTAATTATTTTTACCAGTCCCTATCGTTATCGATTAGGCTTTTCAAATGTTTATCTGAGATTTCAGATTTCTGATACGAAATAGAACGAACAAAGAATATTTAAATAAGAAATATTGGATATACAGCGCATCTAGAGCTATCCCGCATAGAGGTAGTTCCAACTCTGGAACTACCACTAATTTAGGCCAAGCCAATCTTTTCTCCAACAAGTACCTACGGCGCTTGCGTGGCAACTAGATGACTAGTTGGCTTTCGTTTTCCATTTCACTTTCGAGTAAATACGCTGCCAAAATAACCGCAACACATTGTATATTCAACTTTGTTAAATTTAGAACCTGACCGAATCCAAGCATTTATATAATAGGTACATAAATTGTCTG